>CAJQZJ010004856.1:8237771-8296109 GCA_907164525.1 Lophiomys imhausi | reverse complement strand
TGTGTGTGTGTGTGTGTGTGTGTGTGTGTGTGTGTGTGTGTGTGTGTATGTTTTGTGGATGGGGTGGAGGAATAAAGGGAAAGGGAAAATTATGTAATTACATTATCTCAAAAACTAAAATATATAATTTTAAAGACAGACAGATATATAAACATACATGTATGCAGACATACAGACAGAGTGATGGATAGAGGAGAAGAAGGTGGAAGAAGAGATAGAAAGTGGTGATAGAAGAAAGTCCTGGGGCCCCAATTTCTTCGATGGCAAATTTCAAGTGACTTCTCCTCCATTCACAATAGCTCTCATACTAAATATTGCAATAGTTCAGGAAAACATCACTGACTGATGACAAGCCTTAGCACATGAGCTCTTGGGAGACAAATACACAAATCATATTTCTCAATTCTCTTTTATTTTTTCATTTTAACATTTGATATTTCCCTTTTGGGGTATATATGCTTAAATATATTATTTTACTAATTATATTTTTACAATGTGTGTTCTTTTTAAAATATATATATATAGTACTTCATTATGTTTCCATTGCCACCTCTTGCCTCCACCCTTTCCCAGGCTCTCCTGTCCACCTTCCACCCCCTTTCCCACCCCTCCCATTCTTCATCATAAGTTTACCTAGGTTTCTATAGCTCATGTTTGAGCAGTCATGTTGGTAAGACTTATGGGTGTAGCCTCTGGAATTAATTGCTGTCAGTCTCACAGATCTCTCTGATGTTCTGGTTCTTACAATGTTCATTTGTTAGAAACTGTAGGTTATATATGTAGCTTGAAATAGATAAGGTTTGGCTACTTCAGAGATATATCCACTTATTTATTTATTTATTCATGCTTGAAATATATCTTCATATAGATATGAACAAATATATTTCAAGCACAAGAGAGAAAAAATAAAGAGCAGTTTTGCAATCAAGAATGCTGACGTTTTCAAATGTATAGAACATAACTTCAGGACAGTGATTCAAATAAGTTGACACAAAATTAAATATTATTGCTATAATTTTGTCATATCCCAAGTTTATGATAGTGTTTTTAATTACTTAAACAGTTAAAATTCCTTTTTTGTATTAAATTCAATAGAATATGTTAAATCTCAAATGTGTCACTTCATTATTTTTATTAATGCACATTTTAATTACAGAATAATTGAATCATGAAAAAATGAATGTATTGGGATTTTCTTTAAATATCAGTACAATTTATTGCCAATGACTTAAGGATGACTACAATAATGAGTATTTTATTGTATTTGAGGTTTGACCATATACAATGAAATTATTATAAAATCACAGGCCATCTAAGATGCAAGTCCATACTCTATCTGCTTCCTTGTTTGAGGGTAACAAGATGTTGTAAAACCTATTATTAATTTTGAGTTTCTATTTTCTGTGTCCTTCAGAGTTCACCTGTTTATCCCCAGTTTCATTTCCCAATGTGTCAGTCATTTGGTGTCTGATATGACAGCATTATTTGCTGTATAGTTTATAACTATAGACCAGAAGGTCCTATTCTTCCTTCAGTCATTCTTCAAGTGCTTTCTACATATCAGTCTAAGCCTTATTTCGGGAGCTACAGGTCTGGTAGTAGTCGACATACTCCTCTGCCATCCTCAAGTTTCAAGTACTAGCTCTCACTAGTGAGAACACAAGCTCTTCACACTTCCCTCTCTCGGGTTTGTGACAATTAAAAAAAATTATTTCTTTTAATTTTGAAATTATAACATAATGAAATCATCTCCCCCTTCTCCACAGCTCCATCCCCCACCTAGAGTTCCTTTCTCCTTTTTTACATTCATGGCTATTTATAAATTATTTGTTCTTGTATATATATGATTATATATCAATACATTCCTCAGTCTCTGTGTGTCACTTGTATGTATGTTTTCAGAGTGGTGGTAATAGATAACCAATTGATGTTTTCTTCTCTGGGAAAGACTCTTTCTTTGACTCTCAGCATTCCTTTTTTTTTTTTTTTTTTGCCTGTAGTTTTTTTTGTTTTGTATTTGTTTTTTGTTTTTCTCTGGGGTTGATAACTTTCCTCTTTATTTTAACATTTCTATGACTTTTATACCTGTAAAGCTCATGTTTAGGCAATCATGCTAGTAAGGGATTACAAGTGTAGCTTCCAGCATTAGCAGGAGTACACCATCTCACTGCATACTCCATGATCATCTACCTTTTACAATTTTCATTATTGTCTTTCTAGTAGTTTCTTTCTCTTTGTATTAGAAGAAAGGATAGAATTGACTTTTAGTTCATATCATTACTTTCCATCCCAAATACCTCATTCCAACACACACACAAACACATGCATACACATATGCACTCACATCCAGTCACACTTATTTATACACTCAAACACATATGTATATAAAGTCACAAATACCCCATGCAAATACACACTGTATCACAAATACATTTAATTTTGCACTTCCACTCATATGCAGCTATATGCATTCACATACACTCAAACATAGTCACAGATGCACACTGAACGCACACCACACACCCACACCACCAACAACAACCACCACCACCGCCACGATCAAAACCAATAACTGACTCATTAAGTTTTTGTGATGTCCTTGAACGTATTCATTTTTGTAATTCAGAATGTCTCCCATAACATCCTTTTACAGAATTCTGTTTTCCTTGACATGAAATACTAGTGACATGGACACTCATTTTCTGTATTTGATCAACTATTTTTTCTGAACTGTAACTTTATGTACTTTCCAGTTAATATTACTTCGTTCACATAAAGTGCATTCTCATTTTTGTTTCGTTGAGTATTTCTTCCTTTTATTTTTAAAGTTAAATCATTTTATTCACAATTGCCTCAATGTAGTAAGAACAAATATGTTTATCAACAGGGAATGGAAATTTTTTTCTTTTTTTTCCATTATTTTTTATTTCTTCAAGTTACATCTCAATCGCAGTCCCCTCCCTATTCCTCCTCCAGTCCCACCCTTCCACCCTCAACCCCCCATCCTCTTCCCTTTTTTTTTTTCTTTTAAGTTTAAGGTATATTTTATTTCCCGCTACGGATTCCCCTTTCATTCCAAAAAATGGCTCTTTCTCTTATAATAACAAATACAATACAGTACAACAGAGGTAATTAGGCCACAGTTATGAGGGTTATATGGCTTAACGTACATTCCCAATGACCAGTCCACAAGTATTTGGTACCTGACTTTAACATTCTACCATCTAAACATCTCTATAAGTTTAAAGGTCTATATCTGACTCAACAATCATACTAACTTGCAACACAATTTTTAAAGTATCTTCTTAGATCTATAACACTCTCTTGACTCCTAAACAACTCAAAATTTAAGTATGAGACTCTAGCTATCTGTTCTTCAACCACCTCAGAGACCTGAGAGGGATAAATATATCTGATTTTATAGGAAGTACAGGGCCTGCAGCTTCCCAAAATAAGAAATGACATACCTGTGGCTGCTTGGAGAGTTCCCATTTTCTCTCCATACATTACAGCATCGATCTTCAGTCATTTGGCCCCGATTCTCTGACAGACATTGATTGTAGAGCAGGGGTTATGAAGGACTTACCTACCCTGTCTTGGAAGAGCTAGGATGTCGACTTACCTGCTTCCAGGTTTTGTCCTTTTTGGACAGCATTCTGTCTACAGTTGGAGAAACAGACTTTTCCTATCAAGAGATAGACTTGCGACTAATTCAATCATCTCCCACTGGAGATTCTGCGATGCTCATCTTCTACTTGGAGGAGAATAGGGGGTGCTGTCAGTAGTTGATATGTCTTGATTTAAAAAAAATCTAAAGTTACGAAAACATCTTTGAATGCCATATTCTGCAGATCTCTTGAGGTTTTTGAAGAGGCCCTATCTATCTCTTATATTAGGGTAAGCAGATGGTGCTTGTCTCTTAGCAGGTTTATTTCTGATTAGCTTAGCAAGTAACTATAATAGGCTGTCATAGTACCTAACAGAATGACCGGCTTGCATAACCATTAGTTTGCATTTCTTAATTATCTTAAACAGTTTATGACAATTAGTAGTAAAAGGCCGAAACATCACATTTTTCTTTTCATTTCATTTTTTTTCTTTACCTCCTAACCCTTCCATCCCATTTTTCTGGTGTGGGGTGTCCTTATATAACAGTCCCTCATCTCAGTTGAGAGGTCGTATGAGGGCCAAAAGCCTCTTCATTTATTGGGGATCTACGAAGCAGTACCATCAGTGAAAAGGGTCTCGTTGCCCGGGAGAGAGAACTACTAAACAAACAAACCAATAAGCATACAATAGATAAAAAAGACTAAAAAATAGAAAAAAATATAACTAATATATAAAAAATAAAGAAAGAATAAAAATTAAAAATAAGAAGTCTATGTCCAAGTTCCCTTTGGTGTGTTAGTTGTAGTATCGATACCTTCTACTATATAGCTAAAATCCTCCTGTAAGTGAATAGATGCCTTATGTGTCCTTCTGAGTCTGGGTTAGTTCACTCAGGATGAGCTTTTCTAGTTCCATCCATTTGGCTGCAAATCGCATAATTTCATTGTTCCTGATAACTGAATAATATTCCATTGTGTAGATGTACCATAGTTTTTTAATCCATTCTTCGGTTGAGGGACATCTGTGTTGTTTCCAGTTTCTAGCTATTACAAATAAGGCTGCTATAAACATAGATGAGGAAACTTCCTTATGATTCCGTGAAGAGGCATTTGGGTGTATACCCAGAAGTGGTATGGCTGGGTCCTGAGGCAGAGCTATTCCAAGTTTTTTAAGATATCGCCAGACTGACCTCCATAGTGTTTGCACAAGCCTGCATTCCCACCAGCAATGGAATAGGGTACCCCTTTCTCCACACCCTCGCCAGCATGTGTTGTCATTTGAGTTTTTGATCTTTGCCATTCTGACAGGTGTGAGATGGAAACTCAGAGTCGTCTTGAGTTGCATTTCTCTGATGATTAAGGATGTTGAGCATTTCTTCAAGTGTCTCTCAGCCATTAGGGATTCCTCCTTTGTGAATTCTCTATTTAGCTCTGTTCCCCATTTTTTGATTGGATTATTTGGTTTCTTGGCATTTAATTTCTTGAGTTCTTTGTAGATTTTGGATATTAGCCCTCTGTCAGATATGGGGTTGGTGAAGATTTTCTCCCAGTCTGTAGGCTGCCGTTTTTTTCGAATGACAGTGTCTTTTGCCTTACAGAAGCTTTTCAGTTTCATGAGGTCCCATTTATTGATTGTTGATCTCAAGTCTTGAGCTGTTGGTGTTCTGTTCAGGAAGTTGTCGCCTGTGCCAATTAGTTCGAGGGTTTCTCCCACTTTTTCTTCTAGTAGATTTAGTGTGACCGGCCTTATGTTAAGGTCTTTGATCCACTTGGACTTAAGTTTTGTACAAGGTGATAAGTATGGGTCTAATTTCATTCTTTTACAAATGGACGTCCAGTTGGACCAGCACCATTTGTTGAAGATGCTGTCATTTTTCCATTGTGCGGTTTTGGCTTCTTTGTCAAAAATTAGGTGACCATAGGTGTGTGGGTCCATTTCTGGATCTTCAATTCGATTCAATTGATCTACTGGTCTGTTTCTATACCAATACCATGCTGTTTTTACAACCATTGCTCTGTAGTTGTAATCTGTTGCTTGAAATCTGGGATGGTGATACCTCCAGATGTTTTTTAATTGTACAGGATTGATTTAGCTATTCTGGGCTTTTTGTTGTTCCATATGAAATTGAGGCTAGCTCTTTCCAAGTCTATAAAAAGTTGCGTTGGTATTTTGATAGGAATTGCATTGAATCTATATATTGCTTTCGGTAGGATGGCCATTTTTATTATGTTGATCCTACCTACCCATGAGCATGGGAGATTTTTCCATCTTCTAAAGGCCTCTTCCATTTCTTCAAGGGCTTGAAGTTCTTGTTGTACAAGTCCTTTACTTGCTTGGTTAGAGTTACCCCCAGTTGTTTTATGTTATTTGTGGCTATTGTGAAGGGGATTGTTTCCCTTATTTCTTTCTCAGCCCATTTGTTTGTTGTATAAAGAAGGGCTTCTGATTTTTTTTTGATTAATTTTGTATCCAGCCACTTTGCTGAAGGTGTCTATCAGCTGTAAGAGTTCTCTGATGGAATTTTTGGGGTCGCTAATATATACTATCATATCATCTGCAAATAGGGATAATTTGACTTCTTAGTTTCCGATGTTTATCCCCTTGATGTCCTTTAGTTGTCTTATTGCTCTAGCGAGAACTTCAAGTACTATATTGAAGAGATATGGTGAAAGTGGACATCCTTGTCTTGTCCCTGAGTTCAGAGGAAATGCTTCAAGTTTCTCTCCATTTATTTTTATGTTGGCCACTGGCCTGCTGTATATTGCCTTTATTATTTCTAGGTATGGTCCTTGTATGCCTGTTCTCTCCAGAACTTTTAGCATGAAGGGGTGTTGGATTTTGTCAAATGCTTTTTCTGCATCTAGAGAGATTATCATGTGTTTTTTTTTCTTTCATCTTGTTTATATTGTGAATGACGTTGATAGACTTTCGTATTTTGAACCAACCCTGCATCCCTGGGATGAAGTCTACTTGATCATGGTGTATGATACTTTTGATGTGTTCTTGAATTCAGTTTACTAGTATTTTAGTAAGTATTTTTGCATCTATGTTCATGAGGGAGATTGGTCTGAAGTTCTCATTCTTTGTTGGGTCTTTGTGTGGTTTAGGAATCAGGGTGATTGTGGCCTCGTAGAATGAGTTTGGCAATGTTCTTTCAGATTCTATTTTGTGAAAGAGTTTGAAAAGTATTGGTGTTAGCTCCTCTTTGAAGGTCTGGTAGAATTATGTGCTAAAGCCATCTAACCCTGGGCTTTTTTTGGTTGGGAGATTTTTAATGACTGTTTCTATTTCCTTATGGGTTATAGGGCTGTTTAATCTGTTTATCTGATCTTGATTTAGCTTCGGTAGGTGGAATCTATCAAGAAAATTGTCCATTTCACTTAAGTTTTCAAATTTCTTTTATTTATGAAGTCATTTTATTTCTCTCCCAGGCTACACTGGCCTGTAGTTTCTTTTCATTTTATTTTTCATTTGTTGCTGGTGTTTAACCCTTTATTCCAGCTCTAGTTTTAATTGGATTTGTGTGTGTGTGTGTGTGTGTGTGTGTGTGTGTCTAATATACATAATTTTTGGATATCATTTATTTCCTGTATAATGTACACATAAATTTTCAATACTGGAGTAGATTTGGGAGATTAGAATGGGGAAAAATAAACAACTCTGTGATTTATTATGTTTGACAGGGAAAAACGAGCAATGTTCTTGGAACTTTTAAAAAATTGTATTCTGCTATGCAAAGGTTCAGGTGTGTCTATGATCAGTTTGCAGCATAAGCCAGGTCTTCCAGCAGAGAAATCACCAAGCACTGCATGCTCTGTGTTTGTTGTTTGGTTTCTGTTGTGATGTTGAGAGGCAATTTAGCTTCACTTGTTCTCTTTCTTTAGCTGTCAGTAACTTCACTGTCCTTCATAACTATCACCAGCTACAATGAGTGGATGTCTTGTGCCAACAGATTGAATTACATGTGTTCTTATATGATTCAACCAAAATCTTCCTTCTTAAAAACAAAGAAAACTCCCTTTGCCAAGAGGAGCACCAAGGGACAGATAAGTTTGTCTCATAAAACCTGAAGGAATTCAATTATTTTATTTTTATAGAAATTATATATTATAATTCCAAGTATATATAATTATAATATATGTGAATATAAAAAATTAAAATACGCACTAATATACATGAGAGTTATGCCAATTAGATCGACAATGTTCCACAGAAGAACATAGCCTAACCAAATCCCAAGAACCAGGCAGGAGAAACTTCAATTTGAATGGTTGGTCATACTGCACCAAGTGACTCCCAGGACAATTGTAGCCTAATGATGTACACTTGGTTAACGTTCAGAGGCTGATGGTGAGGGTCTTTTGCTGAACTACTTCACTTAGAACACTTGGATGACTTCAGCTGTATCTAACTTGGAAATCTTCCTGCAGTTCACATTTCATGGTTCCAGAAAACACTATAAACTGCCAAAGCAGGTAAACAAGAAACAATTAATTGTCATAGTTAACTATTGAGACATATGAATGACTTCAATTATCAAAATGGCATGGTATCTGAAAATGTGCAGTAAGTGACATTCACATCTTGATAGTAACCAATAAGCTGTCCAATTGCACATTTGTCCCAAAATATAGGAGGAAATTATACCCGGTACTATAAAACTAGCCATCTTCCTAGAGCTAATGAGGCCATAAGCCTTAGAAAATAATCTGTTTCCACCACTTTTTATTTTAATTCTAGCATAATTTCTTACTACATCCTAAACCTTATGCTAGAATAAAACATATAAGTTTTTCTACCACTCTTCATCAAAGAATCTTTTCTTTGAGGAAAATAGAAAAAACATAAAAGTGTAGAATTCTAAAATGAAAAGATCACTGAGGGCAAAGTCTCAATGTATGCATTGTTACATCGAAGGCTCTGGGAACATCAAGGAACAGTGGACAGAAAACTAAAAGTGCCAGATTAGTAGGAACTTGACTGTGAAACAATCTCTTCTAAATGACTGCGTAAGCAAGACCTGACCAATGGCACTACAAATAGAAGGGCTAACATGGAAGAGGGAAATTGACAGGTCCCCAATCCTAAAGCATGAACTATAGACAACTAATTATTGCTGGGAGAGAGAGTGTAGCTTCCCTGAGTTGGGCCCACTAATTGTTTATCCTATACAAATTAAGTTGTTAGCCCTGAAACACCAAAATACAAAACAAAAAGGATTCAGTCAGTTGAATATGTATTTGTGTATACATATACAAATATAAATGTGTATACATGTATGTGCACACACGTATATGCATATATACACACAAATATACAAATGATGATACCTAAAGATGTTGTTTTATTGTACAGGATTGATTTAGGTCTTCTGGGTTTTTTGTTTTTCCATATGAAATGGAGAGTTGTTTTTTCCAGGTCTGTAAATAATTGCCTTGGTACTATGATGGGAATTTCATTGAATTTGTATATTGCTTTTGGTAGGATTGCTATTTTTATTATGTTGATCCTACCTATACATGAACATGGGAGATCTTTCCATCTTCTGAAACCATACAATGGAAAAAGGACAGCATCTTCCACAAATGGTGCTCATCTACCTGGATGTCAACATGTAAAAGAATACAAGTAGACCCATATGTATCACCTTGTACAAAACTTAAGTCCAAGTGGATCAAGACCTTAACATAAAACCAGATATACCAAATCTAATAGAAGAGAAAGTGTGGAAAAGCCTGGAACTTATTGGCATAAGTGACAACTTCCTGAACAGAACATCAATAGTTCAGGCCCTAAGACAAATAATCAATAAATGGGACCTCATGAAACTGAAAAGCTTCTGTAAGGACCCTGTCATTAAAACAAAACAGCAGCCTACAGATTGGAAAGAAATCTTCAACAACTTCACATCTGACAGAGGACTAATATCCTAAATCTGTTAAGAACTCAAGAAATTAAACACCACCAAACCAAGTAACACAATCAAAAAATGGGGAACAGATCTAAACAGAGAATTTACAAAAGAAAAAATGCTCGACATCCTTAATCATCAGAGAAATTCAAGTGAAAACGTATGGGATTCCATCTCCTGTCAGAATGTCTAAGATCAAAAACTCAAATGACAGCATATGGTGGTGAGGCTGTGGAGAAAGGGGAACACTTACACATATCTATGGGAGTGCAAACGTGTAAAACCACTATCGAAATCAGTCTGGCAATATCTTAGAAAAATTGAAATAGCTCTCTCTCAAGACCTAGCCATATCACTCCTGGGCATATATCCAAAACATTTCTCACCAATCCACAAGGACATCTCCTGAGCTATGTTCCTAGCAGCTTTATTTGTAATAGCTAGAAATTGGAAACAACCTAGATATCCTTCAACCCAAGAATGGATTTAAAAAAAACTGTGATACATTTACACAATGGAATACTACTCAGCTATCAGAAAGAAGGAAATCAAACAATTTGCAACCAAATGGATGGAACTAGAAAAGCTCATCATGAGTGAGCTAACTCAGACTCAGAAAGATACACATGGCATATATTCACTTATAACTGGATTTTAGCCATTATATATAGTATAGGATAACCATCCTACAATCAATAGACCCAGAAGATCAGGAACAGGCACTTGGTCACCTGTCAGTGGGACACTCCACTCTAGTGGAACTGCCATGTATGCCTCCTGTCCAAGAGGAAGCTCTTAGATTTCATGTGACTAATGAACTGAGGGGGACTGATACACGGAGACACATACACACTGGAGGCATGGGAAGGGTGGGAAAGGTGGTACAGGATGGTAGGGAGGGGCCGAGAGACATAATGAAATATTAAATAAATGTTTAAAAATATTTCAAAAGACTTTTATGCTGAATTAGTCAGATATTTGTTGTTGGTATTTCAATCTATAAATGCAAGGGAAATATAATTTAATGCACAAGAACAAGCTTACATAGGAGATAGTTAATCAACAGTTACCTGGTATGATTCTATGAACTGGATCAATGAAAAGCACCAGAATCCTAAAAATAGAGTAGTGTCACATATAGTTGGGTGACAACCAAGAGCTCTCTGATCAGGCAGGACCTGCTTACTGATACAAAGACGATCCATGATAGTGGAAACCTACTATGTGACAGTAAAATCATGGTTGTTGGAAGAGACTAAAATACCACTAACTTACTAAACAAGCATAATCCGCAACAATAATCTATGTTCACTTGTCATTATACCCTCAGATAAGTGCAGTTTTCAACCCTCATCCAGGAAGCTTATCTTTGAAATTGATGAAGCCCTTGAAAGAAAAGTACAACCAATCAAAAAGCAGAGATGTAGAATCCAGTCCCAAAAAATACCTCAACAAATAAGGTATTTTTCATGAGTGGTACTAGAATGAACAACCAGTAAAGAAAGTGAAATTAAACAACAGAATAAAATATAAGCTATTATGTTTAGGATTTGATCCTTAGCCTCAATGAGAGACACTGTCTCATACAAACTGGCAGATGAAAACCAAGAATTCAGGTTGTCCTTTGAACACCAAATAGATGTTATACTAGGTGAATACTTGAATTCACATACAGAAAATACATACCTAAATTAAAAAAAGGCAAGATGTATTTTTTAAGTTCAAAACTGAATTTATATCATTTGTATTGGGGATGGCACTCTCAGGTTAAGTTTCAAACTAAAATGTTGAGTTCAAATTCATTTCATTGTATTTATTTTAAATAAATTAACTATATTTAAAATACCAACTCTATTATGTTGATGGCTGAAATAAAAAAGAACAAGATTTTATGTAAAACATGTTTTATTAGTAATGGTAAAGAAGAAATAGAGATTTAAAAGGCATGAAAAATTTGTTTTAATTATCTCTTCAAAGATTTCTTATTATATCTTGTGAGCTCTCATAAGACCAATCAGTATTGAGTTCTAGGTTCTAAAAACATCAGGATATAATTTGAAATGATATAATTATTCTTTATTATATAATATTATTTATTATATAATAATAAATATCATAATTAGTAGGTCAGTTATAAACATAAGGCAGGCAGAGCTCTTTTTAATGTAAAGACAGTGGCAGGAGATTTTCCACCTCCTAATATCTCTAATCATTCTTGGGTTTGTGTTTAAATGCCTAAAGCTACATATAATCACAGTCACTGCTGTGAAAATGACACACAGACGTTAAAAGTCACAGGTATGTATGCAAACATAAGAGTCCACAGAAAAAGTGTAGGCATGTGTATAAGTATACCTGTTCCAGTAATTTGCCTACACTGTGTTTTTGTAACAAGGTAAGCAAATAGAAAATATTTGAATAATTTATTTTCTTTTTTTTCAATTCCTTTTAATTTTCTTCTTCTCTCATACATTACATCCCAAACACATTTTCTTCTTCTTTCACTCCCTCATTGCAACTCCCACCCTTACCGCCAGTCTTCCTCAGATCCACTCCTCCTCTGTTTCCCTTCAGAAAAGAGCAGCCATCCCAGAATTATCAATCAAACATGACATTACAAGATGTAAAAAGACTAGGCACAAAACCCTCCTATCAAGACTGGACCAGTAAGAGGCAACCCAGTTGGAGGAAAAGGGACCCAAGATCAGGCAAAAGTGTCAGAATCAAACCTCACTCCCAGAGTTAAGAGTTGCATAAGAACACCAAGCTACATGCAAAGTACCTAAGTCAGACACATACAGGGTCTGTAATTGTAGCTCTTTAAACTCTTATAAGCCTAGATGACTTGATTCTGTTGGTGGTATTCTAACAGTGTCTTAGACCCCTCTGGTTCCTACATTCCTTTGTAAACTTCCACCTAATGTTTTGCTGTGGGTCTCTGCTTCTACATCCATCATTTTCTGGATTAGGCCATGCTGATGAGAATTGGTTTGAGGCTCTGATCTATGAGTATAGCAGAATATCATTAGTAATTATTTTATTGACATGTTCTTCTTTTTTGACGAATTATGTTTGGTTATTCCTAGGTCTGTAGGCTATCCAGCCTCTGGTTCCTAGCCATCCAAGCTTGGGATCCCTATCAGTGGAAAGGCCTCAATTTAAACCAGTCATTTGTTGTCCACTTCCTCAAGTTTGGTGCTGCCATAACCCCAGTACATCTTTCAAGCAGGACAAATTGTAGGTGGAAGGCTTGGGGCTGGGTTGATGTCCCAGTCTCACCACTGTAAAGCTTTCCTGGTTACAGAAGATAGCTGCTTCGGGCTCCATATTACCCATTAATAGTTGTCTTCAGTAAGGCCATTCTCCTAAGTTCAGGAGCTTCTTGTGACTAAAGGGCAAGAGTCCAATTGCTCTCTATCAATAGTAAAATGACAAGCATTTCAAATATAAGTGTAAGGTGAGCTGCCCAATTTCTCAATAATAAACTGTGTGTGCTCAGCTATCATGGTTCAGTCATCAGTAATTGTGCCATAATAATGACAGCTTCCAATTTCCAGATCTTTCCAGTTCTTTCCTTTTTCTTTCTTCTTTTCTTTCTTTGTTTTTTCCTTCTTCCTTCCTTTCTTTTTACATCTCATTTGAATTTAATGAATACCTAAATAATATCTCCATCTCAGGGAATAAATTAACTTTTGGAACTACATTGTTGTAAAGGTAGTTTTACTACACTAAATATTAAACAAATAAACATGAAATTTATCTAAGTACTGCTATAAGTATATGCTTCCACAATAGAGGTATTTATTTAGTTAAAAATAATTATTTATTTAGTTTTAAACTCTTTAAGGTACTATCTATATAGTAACATTATTGTTAAGTGTGGGTTGAATTCTTGAAAGTAAGGCAAGATGTTTAATAAATACTAATATCTATTATAACAATTTTCAGTTCTTAATTATGACTCAATCACATTTACTAAAATTTACATAGACAAAACTGACTAATTTTCATTGAGTTCATAAGGATAAAATATAATAAGATTGGAAATAAATGCAAAATCTATGAATTTACTCAATGTGAATTATTTGATATATACAAATATAGAAATGGTATGTTGAAATCATTCAAGGGAGAGGAAACAACAGTCAGTAAGAGAAAATAATAATAATAATAACAATAATAATAATAATAGTAATACTATAGATTCCAATTTAAAATAGACATTTAAAGATAAAGAAAAAAATACCTAAAGTTAAAAATTGTCTCCTAACACCATTAGTAACATAAATTTTGATCAGGCTTGAGTAAATTAATATCTTCCAATATAAAGCTCAAGTAAAAATGGAGATCACTGAGTGCCCAACCACTTCTTCAAGTAGAATTTTCTTCTAATGTAGTCCTTCTTCTCTACTTGTGAAACACAATTGTCCTTACTGATATCTCGCCTAACAAAAACATAAAAGAAAAAGAAGAAAAGCCTGATTTGCTTGGAAGCACGATGCATTTCAGAAACTGATTTATTTGCTTAATCTATGTTTCAAGCTTCAAATGTTGTAAACTACAGTATGTTCATTAAATATGCATACTGTATGGAGGATTACATCTGACTAAGTGAGAAAGCATCAGCAAGAAAGACAAAACTATAACCTGAACTAATGAGTAACCTCAAAAGTATGAATTTGAGTAGTAATAAGAGTCCCAGCTTCCACTGTGCTATAGATGTTAAACTTTACTGAAAGAATAGCTCCCCTCTGGTCTCCTGCTTGGTTGCCCGAGATACTAATTCTCAGCTCCAAAGATTATCTCACACTCCAGTGGCTTTGGTGTCTTAGCATAATCATCTGCTGTGAACTTTTTCTGCACTTGACAGTTACACTGTGGGGAACAGAGCAATCATAAAAGAAAGAGAGCTATAAAAGTTAACAGACAGCTTCGTCTTAAGAGCTACCATTTTCTTTGGATTTTAAACAAAGCCTTACAAAGTTTATTTGAAGATTTCTTTTTAATGTACATTTGCAATCTAGGATTTTCTATATTTGTGCTCTAGGCTCTACAAATAAGATATTAGAAAACCTGTTGTTTCATCAATTTTAATGTACCAAATTTACCTTCATTATAATAAAAGTCTTTGGGTTAGCATTAAAATGGAGTTTGCAGATATAATCTACTACCTCCAATTTCTAGCTTATACACTTACACATTAAAGCAGATGGAGCTATTCAAACAAAATACCATTACTAATGTAAATGTGTTTAGACTTTACCAGAAACCATTGTCTTGTGTATTTTAAACAAAAACATGTTTATGATCATTTACGTATCACAAATGATTTTTAAATTAATTTCTGCAGGTGTAATGTGAAAATTAATACATTTAATCTTACCTTGTTCTGAAAAATTTAATGATTTCAAGCTTTTATCTTCCTGATATGATAAAATATTCAATCAAACTCAAATGTGTGCAAATTATGTCATAGTCATTGAAAGGTAAACAAATGTAGAATTATTAAAACTAATTAAATGTCATATGTATATTTATATAAGTTTTTAGCATGTATGCAATGCTTAAAACTTAAAATAACAAGAACTATTACTTAGTGAGATGAAGCAACACAAAAATATAAATGTCTTAGGTTCATAGTCATATATATAAGTTGAAAAATATAATTTCTTAGAACTTAGACAAGAAGACTAAGAATAGTTGTCACCAGAGTCTGAGAAATCTAGACATATATCAAGACGTGGATGAACACAATTTTACCTCACCTCTCACCCTGTCAAAATTCAACTCCAAATGATGAAAGATGCAGAGTGGTCAGCTCTGACACTATATAAACACCAACAAGACAATACAGCAGGTTGTACCTTTTTGTGTAGGCACATCTCTCTCTTCCCTCTCTCTCTCTCCTCTCTCTTTCTTCTCTCTCTTTCTCTCTCTGTGTAAGTGTATATGTGTGTGTATGTGTGTGTGCGCATGTGTGTATGTGTGTTTGTGTGTGAATGTGTGTATGTGTGTGAATGTGTGTGTGTGTGTGTGTGTGTGTGTGTGTGTGTGTGTGTGTGTATACATATTGGCAACAATAAACAAAGAAAAGTCTCTCCCCTAGAAAGTGAGGATGACATGAGAGAACTTTGGGGTTCCTGAATGGGGCTGGAGGGAAGAATTAGAGAGAGCTCAGATGCAATTGTTTTTCAACTAAAATATTTTAATAAGATAAAATAGGCTACAATGCTGTGAAAAAAAGGGGCCTTAGTTTAAGACTTATACTCTAAATGGCTAGAGGTAAAAATAGAGAAAACTCTTCAACATAGACGAAATGCTTTTCTTTCTTTCTTTCATTATTTCTTCTTTCTTTCTTTCATTCTCTCTCTCTTTCTTTCTTTCTTTTACATTTCTTGTTTGTTAAACCAAACTTTATTGAATAAATGGAATTCAGAATATCTCACTGGGAACAGCAGCAGGCCCAGCCAATCATGATAGGAAAGAAATGTGGAAGTCTGCTACTGTGTAGGAAGCTGCTGCTTACCAATTAGTAATTAAATGTAAGGACTCATAAAGAGGTGCAAAGAATCAAGGCATTTTAGCTCAAAATTGATACTCTCATGAATATATGTTATCAGCTGCAATACTCTCAGCTACACAGAGAGGACATCCTAGACACAGGTAAGAAGGAATGGCTTTATCTACAAGCCAATCCCTTGCCGGAATATAAACACAGTTTTCCGTACTCCCTGGATGTACAGCTTTGTAAGCTTTTGGAATTCTTCATAATAATGTGCACATGAGCAACTATCTATGTGGCTGCTGCTTTCCCTATATCAATCTCAAGTCCAAACACAACATGACTATATCTGTGGTGTCACACAATACACTAACGTTTCCTTTATCATTGATAGTGATTTTAAAGCAGTTCATAATTAAATATGAGCACTTTGTACAATGACATCTATGCTTTACAAAAACCCAAATCGTACAACAAAAATTGCTGGGGTCTGATTTACAACATGAGTTATGGTTTGAAACCACCATAATTTACATAAGTCTCAAATTTACAATTAAAAAAAATCCATTATGGCCAACTGTTCCACTGCTGAAGCTGTAGTCCCTCACCCATGTCATATTGTACCTTCCTTAAAGTTAATGACAGATGTAAAACAAAACGCTTTTCTTAACAGCACTCCTTTAAGAAGAAAGCAAGATTAACAATAAGCAATGGGAATACATTAAATAAAACGCTTTGTAATAAATAAATAAATGAAACTGTTAACTGAGTGATGACTAACAAAAAACAGCTAGGAAATACTCTAAAAAGTGTTTAATTTTCTTAGTAAAGAGAGGAATGAAAGTGTTTAATTTCCCTAGAAAAGAGAGGAATGTGGATTAAAATAATTTTCAAAGTCTATGAATCTCAATAAGTATGGCCATCGTCAAGGATATAAATGACAGCATATCTTTGTATGGTTGTGGAGAAATAGAAACCTTTAGAATGTTGGTAGGGTATAACCAGAGCAGTCACTTTCAAAATCAGTTTGTAGTTTCCTCCAAAATTTAGAAATACAACTACCACCTCACCCAGTGATACTAATTCTGAGCATATTTTCCTTATAGTCAATGAATATGACAAACTATTATCATTATTTTATGAGCAATCAACGAACCTTATATTCTACAATAAATACTGTTTAACTTTGATGTACTGTTACATTTATATAGCACTAAACATGGTCTTTGTTGTTTTGTCAAGAATGTGAACACTTGTGATCATTAATAGCCTATTAGATTTTTTTATTCCAGAACATATTTCTGGATTATTTTTAAAATTCAGGAGCCCATAGGTATATGGATTTATGGATGGGTCTTCAATTCAATTTCATTGGTTGATGTATCTGTTTTTATTCAATAATATATTACTTTATGACTATAGCCCCGTGGTACAACTTGAAATAGGGAATTGTAATATCTCCAGCTGTTCTATTGTTCAGAATTATTTTAACTATTGAGCTATTGAGTGAGCATCTCAATAAGTATGGCCACCATCAAGGATATAAATGATAGCAAATCATTGTGTGGTTGTGGAGAAATAGAAACCCTTAGAATGTCGATAGGGTATAATCAGAGCAGTCACTTTGAAAATCAGTTTGTAGTTTCCTCCAAAATTCCTAAAAATACAAGTACCATCTCACCCAGTGATAGTAATTCTGAGTGTGTGTGTGTTTGTGTGCATGTCTGTCTACATCTGTGTGTGTTTGTATATGAAGCTGAACATTGTCCTTTGGAGATCTGTGAAGTAATGTGTTGGAATTTTAATAAGGATTGTACTGAATTTTTAGATTACTTTTTGTTATGATGGCCATTTTTATTATATTAATCCTACTTACTCATGAGCATTATAAGTCTTTCCAACTTCTGATATCTTTAATTACTTTCTTCCATGTCTTACAGTTTTCATGAAACACCTCTTTCACTGGGTTGTTTGGAGTTATCCCAAGATATTTTATGTTTTTGAAACCAATGTGAAAGATGTTAAAACCTGCATTCCTGAAATGTAATTTATTCTTTTATAATTGAACTGGTATATAAAATTATTTTTAATGTAAATTTAAAAACTTAAGGCAAAATGACATATTTTCTTTGGCCTTTGAGGCACCTAGAGGGACACTGAACAGGAGAATAAGGAGTCCTTGTTATAAAGTCCCAGAGGAATCTGTAAGCCCTGTATATAATACCTTCTTTAAACATAAATTCTTTAAAATATCATCAAATAAATTTCAGCATATAAGTCAGTATTAGAGATTTAAAGAGAGATAAAATAGTTTGGATTATAGCTGCTGTCTGTTTTTTGTTAGCATATCCTTAACTCATTTCAATACAAATATAAGTGTGCATAGAAGAATAAAAATAATATGTTTTTAAAATGTCTCTGATTTATGAGAAACTCATAGAGAATTCAGAGAAAATGTAATTACATTTTTGGAAGTAATCTACCACTGAAAACAAAAATTTCAAGGCAAATATTAAAAATTATTAAGATACTCAACTATTCCTCTATGTTTAGGGTAAAATACCTAGAGTAATTATTTTCTAGAATTTGTTATGCATCTACTTAATTGCTTAATATATAAAGGTACATAAATTATGTAAATAATACTTAAAATGGTTACTTCACCTAAAATAGTTGATACCACTAGAAGTACTTTCAATACACAAATACATGCACCCTATGACATTGCAAATAACAAATTGTTAAATTTGTCAATAGAAATCTTGGATTTTAGTTGTATAATATATATTTTACAAATACAAATATATCTATTATTAAAACTCATACTTCTTTGAAGGCACCAGATTTTGCTTTATTAATTATTCTAAGAAATAAACACACTTTCCTAAAAGTTTGATAGAGGAATACCATTACAATTAGAATTTAAATTTTGACCCATTGTGATTGACTGTTGTACAGAATAAGAGCTAGGTACTACACTTCACTCTTCACATGGAATAGTCAGTCTTCTCAGTATTGGGTTACGAGGCTGGTTTTTGTTTGTTTGTTTTTCTAAAATGTCAATGTGCTTTATTTGTCAAAAACCAAAATTCAGTATCTTTTCGAGTTTACCTCCTGTTCATTGCAGCCCTATTCACAGTAAAAGAAACTAGAGCCTCGGCTTAGGAATCTCTCAACAAACAATGAGTAAAGTAAAATTGATACGTGAACACGACAGCATTTTCATCATCTACAGAGAAAAATGTAATTATGTCACTAACTGGGCAATGGCTGTAAGAGACATCATCATACAAAGTATGATGAAATAAACCAGACACAGGAAGTCAAGCAAAAGATTTGTTTTTGTGACTGAGTACTAGAGTACTTTATACATGTATAAGCACACATATGTACATAAACATACAAACTTACAAGAAAAGAAGAGAGTGCACTGGCGAGAGAGGCTATAGTAACAAACATGATAAAGGAGAAAGAAAGATGAGGAGAGAAAAAGGAAAGAGGCAAATGTTCTATATATACCACCTGTTTAGAAGAAATTGTCTATGAGACAAAATGTTACGTATAATGAGTATACAACTATAAAAATGAAAAACGGGAAATTTTACTAACATTCTACAGCTATATCATTTTCTTATACCATCCCATAGTTTTCATCACTTCTTTTGGAGATATTTAATTTAATTTCATAAATATAATATATATAGCTACTGATGATTAAGGATATCCAATACTTTGTTAAATTGCATATTTTGTTTTAGTGCTACTCAAATCAATATTTGTCCAAGTTTCTCTCTCAGACATGTGAATCAACAGTCATTTATGGGTTCAAACTATTAATCACACATATGGAATCCATATAATATACAAAGTAGAAATTTAGTTCCAATGTAATTAGAAAAGAAAAAGTCACATATGAAACCATAAAAATGATGATTTATATGTTTCTGCAAGTCATTGAAAAATAAATGATTCAGAAAAATAACATTTGAAAATAGGAGGGCATTATACTGAATTGGTATGACATTTATATATAGAATATTTGACTGAAGAAGCACATTTTTATGTCTCTTTAAATTTACTTCCATAATATATTTTAATATGAAATTTTAGCAGGTAATACATTTTTAGTAATAGCACAATAAAGACTGCTTTAATTTCCAGGTCAGTTTTGCCATATAAAGAATGACGACTACCATATTTGGCACGTGGAATACCCTAGCCAATATGAAGTTCTATCTTTTAGGTTTGTTTAAAATGCTCTACAGCCCTCTTTTACCATGAAAATATCGGTTGATCAATAAATCTCACTGCATGTATAAATGGTGAGTGGGACATGGGAAACTGCATCAAAGGCATATGCGTAGAAAACCATGTGAGGATAAGTGTCTAAGGTGAGAGTTCACTGGAGGATTTTAATTAACCACAGTTAAAATTTTGCTTCAATGGATGAAGATGAGTTAATAATTATGTTTTGTAGAGAAAATTAACCTAATTAGAAAGAGAAATGCCCCTCTTGAATTGACATGTGTTGAAATATACATAAACAAAAAACACAGACTGGGTTGGTTGAAGGTTTTTAAACTAGAAAAAGATTAAAATTCACTAATTTTAAATAAAACCATTTATTAAACATAGCAAAATTTTCAAACAATCCCAAATATTTTCTGAAGTTGGAAAATATAGAAGAGCCAAATTTTTGCAGTTTGTCAAAAACACATTTAATTTTCTGTCTAATTATAACAGCATCAGCATGTTTTATTCTCTATTGAGAGTAACAAATTGGTTTTAGAAGCAAGTGATTAATAGCAAACAAAGAAAATATATGCAACTCCTTTGCCACTAAAATCAATAAAATGACCAATTTTAAAACTGCGTTGCTTTATTATGTAGTAATGAAGTTTGTTTAGATGTTTTGGCAACAACATTATAGCTCAGGGATTTATCAGAAAAAAGAAATTTACATAGTTCTGTAATCTAATTACTCTTCAAACTGAAATATTCACTTTTTAGTCTTTGCATATTTAGTCTTTGAAAATTTAAGTCTGCTCATTTGTCTCACTGTTGCTGAATAAATTAGGTCCTTTGTTTTTGTGAGCAATAGGAGAAAAAATATGTTTTCCTTGCATATTAACATGATGTACTCTTTCTTAGTAATGATGTTCCTGCTGCAATTTCTTAAGTCAGGCTTATAAAATTAGCTCAAAACAACAACAATTATTAGAACCACAAGAACATATTGTTGCCAAGACCTAAATAACAGGGAAATGATGTTTTTATACTTTATAACAAAATCAAAGTTTGAATTTCTGCTTATATTGAAAGAATTTGATATATTTGATAACATTTGTTATCATAATTATGGGTGTATTTAGACTTTATGAATATATAGAATTTTAAATATTTTAAAAGTATTTAGTAAGATGAGCAGAACAATTAAGTACAAATATACCTCTTATAGCTGCTGTATACATTTGTTAAGTGTCTCTTTATAGTTGTTTCTAGACAAATTTAAACTTTTTTATAATCCATCTAACAAAGACATCATTTTTCACTGTCATTGCCTTGTTTAAACTTTCTAGTCATTGTGATTTTTTTAAAATTTATTTATTTATTGCTTCAGGTTACATCTCCATCATAGTATCCTCTTTCCACCCTTTCCAGTCCCACCCTTCAACCCTCTACCCCCTAACCCTTCCGTCCCACTCCTCTGGAGTGGAGTGTCCCTACATAACAGTCCCCCGCCCCAGTTCAGCAGTCATATGAGTGCCAAGAGCCTCCTCATACACTGGAGGCCTACAAGACATGAAACTATTATGGTTCTGTTGTGTCTATTATATAACTAAGTAAAGTGTATAATTAATGTTTTATTATTGGAAATCATTTTTTTTTTACTGATGAAGAGAGGTGTGGTACATGGATTTAAATGAACTTACAATATTTTTAGTGCTAGGAGTACAAATTTAAGTATTTTTTAAAAATTCTAAATGGAATACTTTTATCATTATTCAATTTTTATAACAGTATTTTGAATAATATTTTAATTTTCAAACACTCATATAAGCCAAAAAATTTACACATGTTTTCTTGTAACTTTTACACTCTCAATCATAAAACACATTTTATGATTTTTGATTCTGAGAATATTGATCTGTAGATGTCTGACTTATTCCTCTGGTTAGAAATAAGCACCAATTTAAACAGCACAAGAGTAAAAATTTTCTACAAAGCTCACAGCTTTATAAGTATTTGGGAAGTTTCACAACAACCTGTTTAAGAGATGGTGGAGTTTGCAAAATTTATGCAGCTGTGACGGACTAAAATTGAAAGAATTTCTTATGGGCTACTGAAGGAAAATTGGATAGTTTCACACAGCACAAATACAGATATGAATTGTACATCCTTAGTCATAGGCAATATTATTCAGTTGTACAGACTCCTGTTCATCAGAAAGAGGTTCTTTTTCCAATTGCTTGCATTTTCAACTGATTAATATGAACCATTAATTTTAAAATGAAAATTTACTTTGCGTGACTAACTTGTTAATGCAACCAGCATAATTTTCAGTTATATACAAACCTCTAAATGTATACATTTGTCTATGAAGTGGGAAAACATGTTTTTTTTTGCTCCAGAATCCAGTGCTGAAATCAGTAACATGCATTATCACTGATCTCTCCAAATCTTCTGTGAAGAGGGCTTGCACATTAAAAAGCTATTTTCTAGGGCATTCTTTGATGCATGGGGCCCAGAATAAAGTATTATTTACCCACTAAAATTTTTCTGTATTCCTTAGAGAAAGCATTTATACCATTTCAATTTTAGATATTTGAAACATACATATTTTCCTTATTAAGACAAACCAACTATTACAAATAAGACTTTCCTTTAAAACAAAGAGGAAACAAAAAGTCACTTATATTGCCAAAGTTTGAGTCTAGTGCTCTAATTCCTTGAATACAAATATGTTTCTTTTGCACGTCTCATACAAAGACTGATCAGTTGTTCCTTTAAGATCATAGTTCAAAGATTCTGGATATTTTTGGTATTATTATATTTCCATCCCTATGCTAAAATAAATTCTTTGTACATCTACCTGAAATGTGTCTGAAAATCTTTGGATGACCTCAGAATTTATTTTACAAAAAAAAAAGAAAGAAAGAAAAGAAATTAATAATAGTGAAAGTGGCAGATTGTACACTTAATCTATTATGGGAGTGCTCCTATATCATGAAATCTTATTTTAAATGTATGAGTAACTTTAAGAGGATAAGGAATGGTAAAGAAATAAGAGTAGAATATTGAACCTACTTTTATCTTTGTATAAATACACAAAATTAAGGTTATATTTGGCTACATTGGTATAGGTCATTGTATATTGATACAAAATTAAGGTTAACTCTTTTTAAGGTATTGTACCTATGAAATTCTTAAAAATGCAATGTGAAGTGCTAGGCATTTTGATAGCAACTATGACAAACTGTTTAGGATAATTAAGAAATGCAACCTAATAGTCATTCAAAGTTGTCATTTTTGTTAGGAACTAATTTAGTGTATCACAAATGTTTCCTAAGTTAATCAGAAATCAAGTTGCTAAGAGACAAGCAATATTTGCTTATTCTAATATATAGAAATAGAGAGTCTTCAAAAACCTCAAGTGATCTGTAGAATATGGCTTTTAAAGATAATTTCTTAAGATTCCTTGATATTGAGAAATGTCAGCTCCTGACAGCACCCCCAATTCTAATTCAAGTACGTGATGAACATTGAAGAAGATCCTGCATTAGTTGCAAGCTAGCCACTGGGCAATAAAGACCCCTTGCTACAACTGTAGACAGAGTACTATCTGAAAAGGACAAAACTTAGAGGCAGGTAAGTCGATGGCCTAGTTCTGCCAAGACAGAGTAGGCAAGTCCTTCATAATTCCTGGTTTACAATTAATGTCTGTCAGAAATACTGGGCCAAAAGGATGAAAAGATATGCTGTATTATTACAGAGAGAAATTTGGGACTTCCCAGGCAGCCTGTTATCTTCCATTTCTCAGTTTTGGAAGCTGCGTGCTCTGAACTTCCTGTTTATTAAGATATATTTATCCTTCTCAGGTCTCTGATATGGTTGAAGACTAGATAGTTATAGTCTCACAGTTAAGTTTTAAGTTGTTTAGGAATTAAAAAGATGTTCTAGGCCTAAGAAGATGTCTTTCAGTTGGTAATGCAAGTTAGGATGGAAACTGAGTGATAGACAATAGAGTATTATTATAAGTTGTCAAATATGTATATGGACTGGACATTAGGAATTTATATCATACCTTATAATTTTCATAATTTTGACCTAATTGTTCTTATAGTTTTGTATTATATTTGTTGTTATAAGAAAAGAGCCTTTTATTGGGCTAAAAGAAGGAGGTATTGGGAGGGGAGATATCCTTTAAATAAATAAAAAAAAAGACAAGGAAGCTGCAAGCAACATAAACATTTGTAGTTGTACAGGCAATTTCATGAAATCTATATGTTGGGAGATTTTTTAACAGCTGTTACCTAAATATATGAATAATTATTTTCACCAAGAGTGAGGATTGTATATACTGTTTCTACTCTACCTTAAGCATCTACAATAATTAGATTGGAAAAGAGACTACTTGGTTGAAGAAACAGAAAAAAAGTGCTATGTATTTACCAACATTCTGTGCATTGGCCAGATGATTTTATTTATTCTCTTTTCAGGAGGGAAGACTTGTTCTCCATATCTCATTAAATTTCTGTGTATTTAAAATAGGCATTCTTATACAGATTAAGTTATACAGATTAAGAAGGGGCTTTCAAATCTTTCTAAATTTTTTATACACATACACTGCCCATGACTTCTCTCTCTCTCTCTCTCTCTCTCTCTCTCTCTCTCTCTCTCTCTCTCTGTATGTCTTTGTGTGTTCCATGCACATGTGTGTACACTCACACATGTGATAGTTTGTGTGTGTTTCTTTGTCTCTCTTTCATATATATTTATACATGTATATAATCTGATTTACATATGTAACATATCTTATTTATATACAATGCTAATTTCACATTTTATATACATGTATCTTTTTAAAAATATATACATAATATATTAAATTGATTTGCTTAATATTCTATGGAAAAATATCATAAACAAGGTTGTTTAATAGACAAGAGACACTTAGTTTCTATAGTCCTTGACTCTGGAAAGCACAGCGTTGAAGCAGGATAGATACTCATGTTTAGTGAGGTTCCCCTTCTGATTGGTGGAGAATTATGTCTTACTATGTCCTCACATCCTCACATAGCCAAAGTAGAAGAGAGAGTTTTTGGCTTCCTTTATAATGCCTGAACTCTCATCCATAAGGTGTCTAACTTCATAAACATTTCTAATCATAATTCCCTCCCATTTTCCATTTTCTGAACACCATTACACTTTTGGATAAGGTGGCAAGTTTAGAGCATCACAAACATCAAACTCATAGGATACTCAGAGTTTAAAATTACAACAAATTTCCATCAAAATAACTTTGAACAGAGCCAGGCAATCTGTCCTCATGAAACATTTCATTCTTCACATGTAAACCTATGAAGACACACTAGTTATTTGGTTCAAAAATATAATGGCAGGGAACTCCTAGAATAAAGACCCACACTCTTCACAAGTCAAAGAGGTACAGAAAAAAAGAAGTGCCCTGTTAGTAAATACATAAGAGACGAAAGTCAAAAGTTGAAACTGTAGGTAACAAGTCTGTCTCGGAACCTTATTCTTCAGTCGCTGTGTCCTGGAGATCCTACTTTGATGACACACAGAACAGTTACTTTATCTTAGTCACCTGTCCAAGGCTCATCTCAGGATTTGGGAGCAACTACCAGAACTGATGGCAGAAAGGAAAAGATCTGAATACCTATGTTCATAGCAAAGTCTCCTCATCTATGTTCATAGCAGCCTTATTTGTAATAGCTAGAAACTGGAAACAACCCAGATGTCCCTCAACTGAAGAATGGATTAAAAAATTGTGGTACATCTATACAATGGAATACTACTCAGCTGTAAGAAACAATGAAATCATGCAATTTGCAACCAAATGGACGGATCTAGAGAAGCTCATCCTGAGTGAGCTAACCCAGACTCAGAAGGATGCACATGGCATCTATTCACTTATAGTAGGATTTTAGCTATATCGTACAGGATATCTGTACTACAACCATAGCAACTTTATTCATAATAGCAAGAAATTGGAAACATCCTAGATGTCCTTCAAATGAAGAATGGTAAAAGAAACGGTGGTACATTTACACAATGGAATACAATTCAGCTATTAGAAACAAGGACAACATGAAATTTGCAGGCAAATAGATGGAACTAGAAAAGATCTTCCTAAGTGAGGTAACACACACCCAGAAAGACTACATATAGTATGTATTCTCTCATAAGAGAATCTTAGTCACATAGTACAGGATAACCATATTACAATCTACAGACCCAAAGAAGCTAACTAAGGAAGGCTGAGGTAAGATTCTTGAATCCCACTAAGAAAGGGAAATATAACAGACATAGGTAGTGGAGGGAGAGAAGGAACTTGGTGAGAGATGAGGTGGGGAGGGAATGGGAGAAGGTGGGAATCAGGTGTGAGGAGAGCAGGAATGGGGGTGAGAGGGCTGTGAGAGAGATGGGAAATTGGTGTTGGGGCATCTCTGGGACAAGATGGAGACCTTAGATGGGGGAGGCTCCAGGGAGGATATGAGGCTTACCCTAGTTGTGATTCCTAGCCACAGGGGATACTAAGACTGTAGTGGCCATCTCCTCTAGCCAGGCAGGACTTCCAGTGGAGGGAGGGGAACAGCAAACCACCCACAAATCCCTTGACCCAAAATTTGTCCAGTTTACAAGATATTTAAGAATAAAAGCAGAGTAGAGATTGAGGGAATGGCCAACTAATGTGAAGTCGACCTCGAGACCCACCTCATGAGAAATGTGAAGTCGACCTCGAGACCCACCTCATGAGAGAGACCCAACCTCTGACATTATTAACTCTGTTATCCTTCCAGACAGGAACCTAGCATAATTGTCATCTGAGAGACTTAGTTCAGCAGACGATGAAAACATATGTGGAGTCCCACACCCAAACATGAGTGAGAACTCAGGCAGTCTTGGGACAGAGTTTGGGGAAGGATCAAAGGCACTGGAGGGGTCAAGAACATTACAAGAAGACCTATATAGCCAACTAACTTGGGTCCATGGGTGCTTATAGAGACTGAACCAGCAACCAAACAACATGCATGGACTAGTCCTAAGCTGCTTGATCCTCAAGTGCATCCCCTTGGAATTGGAGCAGAACTGTCTCTAACTTGGATTCTGTCGCCCCCCTCTGGATCCATTTTCCCTAGCAGGCTGGCTTGTCTTGTGTCACTGAAAGAGCAGGTACTTAGACCTGATGCAATTTAATATGCCAAAGTGAGTTGGTACCCGAGTGGGGGAGGTTGGTAGTATGGAGAAGTCAGTGGGAGGGTGGTACTGGGAGGAGAGGAGGAAGTGGGATTGTGATTGCGATGTAAAATAAGCAAATAAATTAATTAATGAAAAAAAGGAAGAAGAAATGAAAATACCATGAAGAAAGAATCCAGGGGCAAAAGTCACAACATGATGAGCATGGCTGACAAGGAAATGAGGGCTGTTTTTAAAATGGAAAGGAAACAACAAAAACATAGGTTTGAAGACTCCATAACAAAAATCACTCCTTCAAGATGTTTATTTTAGACCTCCAAAACTAATTTTAGCACTTTTATTTTTTAAATGTTTTGAAATAATAAAATGTTGTTATCAGTTTATAATGTGACACTTTTAGTACCAAATTATAGTCTTCATGAAAACTCACAAAACTGAGACAACTGTGCATTAATTAAGAAAATAGCATTGTATGCTGTTAAATAAGAGCATTTTGCATTTAAAATATTCTTATATTTATGTAGAAAACTTATATAATGACATCAGTGAAAAGTCCAGTATGGAGTGTAAATTGAAGAGCTCAATCAGAAAGAAAAGTTAACTATTTTGTGTTGATAAAGGGTCAATTAATTAAGAACATATTCTAAACCCACTCATAGAGACATAAAATATAGAGACATAAAATGCATAAAACTAATATTGATATAGCAAAATCGACATTATAGATGGTGACAATTTGATTAAAATTTGGCATATGATGTTCATATAAGAACTTTAAGAAGAGTTGTATTTGAAGAAAACTGCTAACCACAATTGGCAAGCTCTATACACCTTTCATGTTAGTATATATGATAGAGCATAAAGCAAAATTTAAAAGAGCCAAAATTATGCGAACAATGCTCCCTGAATGATATTAGGGGGAAAAGAAATATTTTCACAAAGAAATTTCACAAAACTTCAAATAAATTGTGCCATTTCTTAGTAACTCATGATCAACCATTTAAAAACATATAAACCTTGCTTTTGTTTAGATGGTATTAGCTTTTTTCAGCATATTCAGCACAGCAGTGTTGGTCCTCAGAGTTGGATGAGAGAATCTATATTTCTCAGAAGTGTAGTCTCTGTAAGTAAAACCCCATACATGTTCACTGTAACTACCTTAGTGGATCACAGAAAAGTATCTTAAAATAACAGAGATCTTGGGAGGAATGGGGCTTAGATGGGAGGGAGGAAATTAGCAAACAAGTTAATAGGGTGTTGTTTACCTCCCTAGATAGCGGTGGGAACTGGGAGAATGGAGCCTATAAATAAGGCAGACTAAAGACTCATGAAATAGTTGACTTTTTGCAAAGCATCAGACAATTCATACTCTGAGAGTTAAGTGGATTCACATGAGTAAAGTGTTCAATCACAAGAGTAAGCCTTACATGGTGGACAAGCAACACTTGCAAAAACATGGCTTTCCATGGAGGCATATAAACAAATAACAATTTTGAGTTTTAATGATACTCCGAAGTAAGCTCACTTCTCTCTGCTCCACATGGGAGGATCACACACACACACACACACACACACACACACACACACACACACACACAAACCAAAAAAGTAAAAACAAACAAAAACAAAACCAACCAAGTACAACTCTGTGTTTTTGAAGAAACTGAGATCACAAGATTCTTGTCTTGTTTTTTTGGAGTTTCTTCACAAGCAATCAGAAATCTCACACAATTCTATTCTTGAACAGAATTTTGATAGGTTATGTTTAAAGTACTATGTGTGAATATGTGACTTAAACTTATTAAGAATAAAGAAATTAATAAAGAGAATCTGAAGTGTTTTATTTTTGGTAGAAGTATATTGATATATCTATACATATATATTTGATTTAGTACTTCTATTAGCATGTAGAGTTTATAAATACTTTTACTAGACATACAATATTTCACTATATATACAATTTTATAATAATGCATGTCATTCTAATATAATCTGAAACAATATGTTTGTTAGCATTGCAATATTATCTTTAAAATCAAAGTACTATAATTGCAGTATTTAGTTTTTTGTCTTGCAGGCAACTGAGTAAGTAAGATGAACAATTACTATGCTATTTCAAATGCAGGCCTCATTAAGCTACATATTCAAACAGCATTGTTGCCAATTCACAAATTAACAGAGTGGACATACTGAAATATATTTAAGTGGATATGACAGAATTTAAGTTTCTATATGTTGGGGAAAGGCACATCCTCTAAACAGCACGTGCCATTCCCTCTCTCAACATGATTCTCTGTCTCCATTACCTTTTTATCATTAAGTTCTTTTCATTAGTTTTGGTTCACAATTTGCTGATTTTTTTCTAAATTTTCACAATTGTAATTGAATGTGATTCTCTAATAAAATTTTAAAAGTATATTATAAAGGGTTCTTTGCCTCCTTTATATTCAACTGATAAGTGATTTACTCCATTACAGAGTTTCATTATTTACTTGTTTATTTATTATTTCTTTTTTAATGTTTATTTATTACTTCAGATTACATCTCCATCACAGTACCCTCTTTCTACCCCTCCCAGTTCCACCCTTCCATCCTCTACCCTCTATCACTTCCATCCTACTCCTCCAGAGTGGAGTATCCCTACATATCCGTCCCCTGCCCCAGTTCCACAGTCATATGAGGGCCAAGAGCTTCTTCATATACTGGGGGCCTACAAGGTGGCACCCCTAGTGCAATGTGTCTCATTGATAGGAAAAAAAGTCTATGTTCATGTTCCCTTTGGTGCATTGGTTGTAGTATAGTTATCCTGTACTATATGGCTAAAATCCAGCTATAAGTGAATAGATGCCATGTGCATCCTTCTGAGTCTGGGTCAGGATGAGCTTCTGTAGTTCCTTTCATTTGGTGCAGATTGCATGATTTCATTGTTTCTGATGGTTGAGTAGTATTTATTATTTCTTTAATGAGAGATTTTATTTGTTTATATAGTACATTGATTTTTTAAAATATAATCTAAACTTAGTAAATATTTTATCATTGCATCATATTTATTTGATATAATTTAATCTCGTATGTACAAGTCAGAATAATTGAGGTATTTACCTCATTCTATATCTATAAAATCATTATATGGTCTCACATAAAACTAATTATCAAGCATTCTCTTATGTTAAGATTTGTTGGATTATAGTGATTCTGATTATAAATAAAGACAATATTTTAATGAGCCTTTCTCTTTTACCATCATAATAGAAAATGGTGAAGGTGTGAGAATAAGACTAACAGGTGGTGGTGGGAGGAGGGACCCCTTCCTCCTTTTGCAGTGTGGTTGTGCAGGACCCACAGGATGTCAAGTGCTGTTCTAGAAAGTTGTGTGCCCTGTACTTTAGATGGACACTATTAAGAGCATTTTCTATTCTCCCAGTTTACCTGAGTTCAGTTTTGAGAACTGTCATTTGGAAGCTCACAAAATGCACCTTCAGCCCTAGGGGACCCACCCTGGGGATCTGCACACACGTATCATACACACACATAAACACAGATAAACATGCATAAATAAAACCAAAATAAATTGGAAAATTTCACAGCTTTATCTTTCTTTGAAGAAACCAAATTTTTGTTCTTTTCTCTTAATAAGGGCACTAGGCAACTGATAGATCCTAGGGGAGAGAGAGTTGGTTTGCTACAATGGCTTCAGCCTGTAGATTGACCATGCTAGAGTGCATCAGCGTACACTTTCCTATATAGAGGCAGCACTAATCAGACTCAGTGGGTTATTTAAAGAAACAGGATAGGAAGTGTGGAAGGGAACACAGTGGAGGAACATCTAAGAAAAGTGGGAAGGTACACCCCAGGGAAGTTATGAGCAAAGTATATTGTATACACAAATGAAACTCTAAGAGAATAAATTTTAAAATATATTAAGATTAAAAAATGTCTGCCCTAAATTTGATCTAAAATTATTTTTATTCTTTATAAAAAATAACTTGTTTGAAACAAATAAAATAAGCAATTTTAATCTTCATACTGGAGATGGATAGAAAGGCTAGAGAAAAGAGAATTTGAAGCTACCTTGACTGTACATACACTTAAGATTTTATGAGAGTCACATTATACTGATAGCTATTGAGGAGGTTCATATGCCTAGCCACTGCAGATAATCATAAATATGCAATACAGCACAAATTTTCACATAATGAACACAAATATTCTTTCAAAGAGAAAATCACAATTGAGGCAGTTCTAATCAAGTCTGCATTGTTGCATGAAGAATGCTAAACAGTAGAATGTGAGGGCTAGCTGGAAGAGAACCAGAGAGAAATTATTTTGAGATGTTTTCCAAAAACATTTTAATCCAATCCTCTTCAGATAAAAGTAATTATAAGTTATAATTCCTAATTAACGGAGAGTGTCTTCTCACTAATAAAGTTCTTGGATGAATTTGTGGGCTGAGAAATATAACTACTTTCTTTGCAATTAAATATGCAATGGTTTTTGTGTCTTAGAATTATTCTATACCTCTGAAGTTACAAAAGAATTAAGAAAACTTATGGATAATTTTAAGCACAGAGTTTTAAACATTAATTTCTCATTTGTATGAAAGTACGTATGAATATCTAATCAGTTTACTTTTTTATAATGGTAAACACAGTAACCACAGTCCCTATTTTAAGAGGTCTAGTTGCATGGGTATGACAACATGTTAGAAAGATCTTGGTCAGTGTTTGAAAATGAGAAAAGGCATTAATTGACTGTATGAAATACTTAATAGAATTTTGTTTTTAAATGTGGACACACTCTAATAATGAGCCTTTTAAACCTGAACAGAGAATGGGAGGAGTTAGGACTTTCTCAAATAAGTGGATCACACTCTTACTTACCTGCTTTTGTATCAATTGAAAGGTGAATTCTATTACAGTAGGAGAAAAATTACCCCGGGGTCTTTTAAACAGTCTGATGCCTATTTGTCATGGAAAGCAATCAGAAATCCTCGTGTTCTGCCTTGATTGCATTCATATTCTTGTCAAGCATGTTTCAAGGAAATAGGCATCACCAGGATTTTTCTCATTCGATTGATAAGCAGAATGGTATACAGACGTTTTATTTCATTTTTGCAGATTTAATAACATGTGTAGGAATTTTGGAGCCCAAGCCCCTATTTTTAATCAACAAAATAATAATAATTTGGAGAGAATACAAAATAAAACTCAGTTTCTTGTGGAATAAAATATCAAAACTGTTGCTTTTATGTTAGTAATCATACAAATATTAAAGACTATATCAAGCATTTGACATAAAGCTTCCCTTTTATGCATCAGTAATAAAAACTTCATACTATAATTATCAAATAATAAAATAAACTGAAATATAATCAAATATAAACTACAAATTCAAGTTCTTGTGATTACTGAAGAATGTTCCAAATTTGAGCTGAGATTACCTATGACTTCACAGAACTATTTAAAAATTATCCAAGAAAGTTATTTATTCCAAAATATTGCAAAATAGCAGCTGCAAGCACCACTCAGATTACAGTGAAAGATGTTAAATCATGAGTTCTTTTCAGATTTGAATAATTTGGAAATACCTTTAATTTTTTTAATTGTGCATGGTTAAGTTTATTTTCATTTAATATACATGACATTAACAGACGTTTATTTTAAGGTAACAAAATGTTATCATTGATAAGGATATTTTAGTATAGCCAGAGATTTAACATTCAAAGTTTACTCATTTTTAAAATGTAAAATGCACAATTATAATATTCAGGGCTTACAATTTTAATGTTTTAACCAAACAACTGCAAGTAAATGTTAATTTTATTTTGAGAATTTTTTTGTGCAACTAAAGTTAGATTTGTTTCTATTTTTCCCATTTATTTATTTATTTATTTATTTATTTATTTATTTATTTATTTATTGCTTCAGGTTACATCTCCATCATAGTGTCCTCTTTCCACCCTTCCCAGTTCTGCCTTCTCACTCTCTACCCTCTAAGCCTTCCATCCCACTCCTCTGGAGTGGAGTGTCCCTACATAACATTCCCCCACGCCAGTTGATCAGTCATATAAGGGCCAAGAGCCTCCTCATACGCTGGGACCCTACAAGGCAGTACCACCAGTGAAGAGTGTCTCATTGCCAGGGAGAGAAAAATAAAACACAAACAAACAAACAAACAAAATCTGTGTCCATGTTCTCTTCCTTTGGTGCGTTGGTTGTAGTATAGATATCCTGTACTATATAGCTAAAATCCTACTATAAGTGAATAGATGCCATGTACATCCTTCTGAGTCTGGGTTAGCTCACTCAGGACGAGCTATTCTAGTTCCATCCATTTGGCTGAAAATTGCATAATTTCCTTGTTTCTGATAGATGAGTAGTTTTCCATTGTGTAGATGTAACATAGGTCTTCAATCCATTCTTCAGTTGAGGGACACGTGGGTTTTTTCCAGTTTCTAGCTATTACAAATAAGGCTGCTATTAACATAGATGAAGCAACTTCTTTGTGATTCGGTGAGGAGTCATTTGGATATATACCCAGAACTGGTATGGCTGTAGTTTTCTCTTTTATTGAAAGTAGATTAGCTTATTATGCAATAAATCTTGATTAAAGTTTTCCTTCCTTCTATTTCTCCCAGTTCCACCATACCTCCTCTCCCATCCAGATCCACTTCCTTTCTGTCTCTTATTAGAAAAGAACAGGGTTATAGGAGATAACAACAAAAATAATAAAATATAATATAATAAGATAAAACAAATTCGTCACATCGAAGTAGGGCAAGGCAAACCAGTATAAGGAAAAGAGCCCAGGAGAAGGCACAAGATTCAGAGACCCACTAGTTCACAGTTAAGAGTCCTATAAAAACACTAATCTTGAAGCCATTACATAAACATAGAGGACCTGGGGCACACTCTTGTAGCACTGTGCTTGCTGCTCCAGTCTGTGTGTTCATATGACTAACTCAGTTGATTTAGAGGCCATTGTTCTCATGGTGTTGGCCATCCCCTCTGCCTCTTACAATCTTTCTGTCTCCTCTTCCATGACTTTTCCTGAGCTCTGAGGGTAGGAATTTGATGGACACATCCCATTTAGAACCATGTATTCCAAGGTCTCTGTCTTTCTTTCTTTCTTTCTTTCTTTCTTTCTTTCTCTCTCATCTGGCTTCATTTTGTTCCCATCTGCTTCAAGGGGAAGCTTCCCCCATGATGGCTAAAAAAGGCACTGTATGAATATAGCAGAATATCATTAGGAGACATTTTACACTACATATTTTTAGAACAATAGGGTGTGTTTTTATCCCAGATCTGGGGTATCTAGTTTCAGATTCTTGATCACCCAAGCAGTGCAGGTGATAGGTTCTGTCTCCTGAAGGACTCCTTAAAACAAAACTGAAATTTACAGTGCAGGAAATAAATTGCATTTCATTGAAAACATTTACACAACTCTATTTAAATGATATAACTATAGATCATTAATTCACTGAAGCCATTGTGATTAGCAATCTACCCCGAAAATTACATGGAAAATACTAAATCTGGAAACAGACTCAAGCATATCAAATATGATACAATATATTTCAGCTTCTTTTTAAAAATTTATTTATTTATTAATTCAGGTTACATCTCCATCACAGTGTCCTCTTTCCACCACTCCCAGTCCTGCCCTCCCACCCTCTACCCCCCATCCCTTCCATCCCACTCCTATGGAGTGGAATGTCCCTACATATCAGTCCCCCTCCCCAGTTCAGCAGTCATATGAGGGCCAAGAGACTCCTCATACACTGGGAGCCTACAAGGCAGCACCACTAGGGAAAAATGTCTCATTGATAGGAAAAAAAACATCTATGTTCATGTTCTCTTTGGTACATTGGTTGTTGTATAGTTATCCTGTATTTATGGCTAAAATCCGACTATAAGTGAATAGATGCCATGTGCATCTTCTGAGTCTGGGTTAGCTCACTCAGGATGAGCTTCTCTAGTTCCATCTATTTGGCTGCAAGTCGCATGATTTCATTGTTTCTGATTGCTGAGTAGTATTCCATTGTGTAGATGTACCACAGTTTTTTATCCATTCTTCGGTTGAGGGACATCTGGGTTGCTTCCAGTTTGTAGCTATTACAAATAAGGTTCCTATGAACAGAGATGAGGAAACCTCCTTGTGTTTCGGTGAGGAATCATTTGGATGTATACCCAGAGGTGATATGACTGGGTCCCAAGGCAGAGCTATTCCAAGTTTTCTAAGATATCGCCAGACTGACCGCCATAGTAGTTGCACAAGTCTGCACTCCCAACATCTTCTATAAAAGATATATCAGAAAATGAAAACATTTTATAAAAACATTAGTTTTTATGTATGAAATTGTAATAGACAGCATATACAATTATTTCATATCACAACAAAAATAATATATTGCTCTCATAATAATAGTATAAGTGATTCAAAGCATAAGATGAAAATATAAATAATACATATTTATTTATTTATTTTGAAAATAGAAAGGAAATGCACACCTCTGCATTAATTAAATTGTTGATACTATAAAAATACCTAAGCATAACTGGAAGGAAGAAATATTTTTTGAGTTCTGGGTGACAAAGGTCTCATTCCTCCCAGCATGGACAGGAGGAATATCATTACAGAGAAACTCAAATTATAGAGACCAGGAGGAAGGGAGCAAGAGGGTGCATGATAGCTGCCTTTTATGATTTTCTACAAGTACCCCATCCATGTGCTCAGTCCATAAGATGGTACAGCCCAATTCTGGGTACATCCAGAATTCAGGTCAATTCTTCTGCCTTCAGTTAATGGAAGAACTTACACAGACACATCAAGAGATATCTAGCTCCTCCAGTATGATCAAGATGACAATCAAGACTGAGTATCATACCTCTTGTGACGATTTTAAACATTATTGTGGAAAGAGACATTCTGAGAGATTCAGCAAACCTACCCTTTAAAAACATTAACCAAGCATTCAAAGTGTGAAAATAAATTCACACAGCAATTAATGACTAATTGAAATTTTTATTTCCAATTATTTTTAGATGAGGAAATTATTTCGTAAAATTAGTAATTTTTGGATGACCAAGAGTTCATCACATTGAATCTTGACCCAGACATTCAGCACCTCTTTTTATATTCCCATTTTCATTTCTGATTTTGTTAATTTGATCATCTCTCTCCACCTTTAGTTAACTTGGGTAATGCTCTGTTGATCTTACTGATTTTCTCAAAGAACCAACTCTTCATTTTATTGATTCTTTGGATTGTTTTCTTTGTTTCCAATTTAATTTACGTAAAATACACAGTATAAGATAATGCTAAAAAGAATATCAATGAGCTCCTGATTTACCTACACACATTATGGAAATAGAATTATTCTACCAACATCTCTGAGCAATAGGGAAAAGAAGATCATAAATGTCCATAGAACTGTACATCAATCCTGATTGCAACTTCATGTTGAGCATATAAGATAGTAGTCTTGATTTTTGCTCTCAGTCCTTCAGTTTTTTTTTTCTTTTTCCCCTTGCCATGTACTTCCTTACTAAATTATGAATATCATAAGATAATTGTCTTCAAATATATTATGTATTTTAATGGTATCCACCCACTTCCAGAATCTCTTCTTTCTAATCTTTGCCTCCTAAAGTTAGCCCTTTTCCATTTTCTGAAAGCCCTGTGTTTATGTTCACACTTCTCTTTTAAAATGTTTGCTTCCCCTCAGGTACCTAAAATTTCATGTGCTCATGGCAATGTTCAGATAAAAGTAATATATGTATGCATGTGTACACATGTGTAAGAGGGTAAAAACATATGTATGGATAACTATGCATGCATGTATGTTCATGTGTATATTTCTGTACACACATGTCTCTATATTTGTGTGTATGTTCATGTACACCTATATATGTGTATGTTCATGTGGGCATGAGCCTGTGTTTACTTATATGTGCATTAATGTATGTGTTCACATGCATGTAAGTATATGTGTGCAACTGTGAACATGGGTATGTGTGTGCATACTTCTGTATGTGAAATTATGCATGCATGTGTGTATTCTAATGTACACATATATGTGTGCATATTTGCATTTTCTCTGTATGTGTACATATATATGTATATGCATGTATGTTTATGTATGTGCATAAAACTTTGTTAGCTTGTGTGAGCATATGCCTCTGTTTATGTGTGTGTTTACTTGTGTGCATATGTGTGTATGTAAATGTGTGTGCATTTGTGTTGTGTGAGTGTGTTTGTGTGTGTGTGTGTATGTAAGAACATACTACTTCTGTCAGCAGCATCAATACAGTGAAAAATTTTATGGAAATCAGTTTCAAAAATATAATAATCATCTGTTTGAGTGTATCCAAAAGAGTTCAATGAACAATGATGTTGTAAACAGAGAGAAAAAGATCAAATCTGGACCAGCCTACTGATATAATTAAGTCATACTACCAAGATTCCACAGATCCAAACATATACTAAATGAATGCAGCCACTTTACTCCCTGCTGGATCCAAATTTAGTGCTTGTGTATCTAATCAACTCTCTTTCTCTCAATGTCATTGTCTCTCCTGAACTCTCAACATAGCTTCATAAATACACACACACACACACACACACACACACACACACACACACTCACACACACACACACAAAGAGCATCTGTCAAATCCTTGCTTTTCTCCACATATCACCATATTTCTTTTCATCTTTCATCTCCAGAGTCTTTCACAAAAGTGACTCCATTTATCTTCCAGTCTATTTTATCTATTCTGTTTGTTACCCACTACAAATACTTTTAAATTGAAGAATATCTGTTCACAAATGACTTCATGATTTGGTTAATTCCTCTCACCAGATATTAAAATTAAAAATTATCACTAATTTAAGAAAGTAATGATCCTACATAAAACTTCATGATATCCCATAGTGTGTTCCTTTGTGTTATCAAATGAGACAAGAAATATAATTGGAAAGCATAATATTGTGTTTATAGATGAGAGAAGAGAGCTAGATTATTGTGGCTGACAATCCAATGAGATGTAGTGCTCTAGAAGGCTCAGGTAATGGCACATGCCCAACTGAACCATTGCCCATGACAGATTTTAGGATCCATAGAGGCAGTGAAGGCTTAAGAGGTTCATGGTAAATTTAATTAGGAAGATGCCAAACTTTAGATATTCTTGCTATTTCTCACTGAGAATGAGCAGGGGCCTGTGTTTGAAGGAAGTACTGTAACAGACAGCCACTGTTGATACATGCAGCTTGTCACTAGTACAACTGTATTCCTGAAAAAAAAAAAGGAGCTCTAATATGACTCAGTTACTCCACCACATTCCTAACATTCACCATATCTGAAGATGCTCTTGAACATCTGATCACCCTGCCTCCACCTCCCGAGTTCTGGGCTTAGAGTTTTGCACACCACAGCCAATGTATAAATGATTGTGAAAAAAAAAAAACCCAGCTTTCATGCATATTCGGTAAGCTCTCTACCAAACAGACCATGCCCCATTCCCAAGAATACATGAGGAAGCTCTTAGCCCTCATATGACTGCAGAACTGGGGGGGGGGCACTGATATGTAGAGACACCCCACTCCGCAGGAGTAGGATATGAGGGAGAGGGGATAGAGGGTGGGAGGATGGGACCGGGAGAGGTAGAAAGAGGGCACTGTGATGGAGATATAACTTGAAGTAACAAATAAACATAAAATAAAATTTTAAAAAAGGATTTCCATATGTTAAAGGAATAGTAGTGTTGAGTTTAGCCAGTAATGTGAGGCTCTGCTGAGAAGCTAATGGAATATAGAAAATATAGGCATAAAAACCTTAAAGTATAAATTGAGATCATAAGGGTATTGCTTTATGAATCATTATCATGTAATTATTATTGAATGTTAGAAAAGTAATTAGGTAACTCAGAGATTATACTTAGTTAAATTATTGGAAAATCAGGTTTAGTATTTTTGTTCTAGCCCAAGAAAACTTACAAAAGATACTTAAAATCATATTAAAGAATTAAATGAAAAAAAGATTAGAAAATAACCAAGGAGGAGACTAATTAAAAACGTGTACATAATGTTTGAAAGGTTAAGTTCTAAAATACAGCTTGAAATCAGAATTAGAGATAGAACAAATCCACCAAAATGAATTGACAGCACATTAATGCCTCGTGTGAATGGAGGGCTTTGACTAGGAGGAAGCTTGCTGTGTGCTATAGAGAGAATGGATGAAACAGAATATATGTTGTGTGGAGCCTTTTGTGACAGAACTAAGATATAAAAGAATGAAAAGAATTAAGGTGATGACTGGAAGAAGATGCAGCATCTGGAGGATTCGTCATGTGTATTCACAAGTATGAGAGAATGGCAGGTTGAAACTACAGAAAAGGTTGACCGTAATAGTCAAGAAAAGAGAAGCCTAGATGAAGCTCTTCACTGGCGTTGTAAACAGGAACCTGTTTGGAGAAGACTGCTATGTTCCCCAGGATGGATTCGCAACTGAAAAATAGTAAGCATTGACCTACTTCTATCCTCTCATAAGAAAAGAACGTGAGGGCTAGAGGGTTTAAATGACTATTAAAATATCAAAATTTAGGTCTGACACTTTTCTTGCTAGGACATAAGTAAACAAAATTACAAAATATGTTGAAGTAGTTAATTTATCCAAACTAAGCTTATTTTCAAATAATTATAGGAGAAAACAATGAATTTAAAAAGGCCCTACTGTGAAAAGTAGCATTGGAAATATCTTTTTTATTGAAAAAAAATTTTGCAATGCATTCTCATTTCCCCTCCCTCAGCTACTTTCTCTCCTCCCAAATCCTCTCCCATTCAAACTGACTCCCTTTCTTTTTATCATTTAAAAACAGATTGGCATATAATATCAGTAACAAATAAAATGAAATAAGATAAAATAAAGCAAACAAACCAGAATAGTACAAAACAAACAGAAGAAAAAGACCCAAATAAAAAGCAAAAGAAACACATATAGATGTAGATGCATAGACACGCACAGACATTTTATAAAAACAAAACCAAAATCGTAATACATAAAATTCCTTGTAAGGCTTCTTTATTTAAAAAATGCTTGATCAGACAGTTGCCATTTTCTCTCCATACATTACAGCATCAATCTTCAGCCATTGGCCCTGTTTCTCTGACAGACATTGATTGTAGAGCAGGAATTATGAAGGACTATGGGGAGAAAATAGGAACTGTCCAGGCAGCCACTGGTATGTCATTTCTTAGTTTTGGAAGCTGCAGGCCCTGCACTTCCTAAATAATCAGATATATTTATCCCTCTCAGGTCTCTGAGGTGGTTGAAGAATAGATAGCTAGAGTCTCATAGCTAAATTTTTAGTTGTTTAGGAATCAAGAGGGATGTAAGAAGATATTTTTAAAATTGAGAGGAAAGTTAGTATGAAAGCTGAATTAGATATAGAACTTTAAACTCATGAAGATGGTTAGATAGTAGAATGTTAAAGTCAGGTGCCAAATACATATGGACTGGACATTGGGAATGTATGCTAAGCCATATAACTCTCATGGTTGTGGCCTATTTTCTTCTGTTGTTTTGTATTGTATTTGTAGTTATAAGAGAAAGAACCATTTGTTGGACTGAAAGGGAGCGCTATTGGGGGGAAAAGATATACCTTAAACTAAAAAAAAGGGGGGGAAGAGGGTGGGGGGTTTAGGGGGAAGAGGGTGGGAGTCTGGGACTGGAGGGGGGAGTAGGGAGGGGATTGTGATTGAGATGTAACTTGAAGAAATAAAAAATAAATTATTTTAAAAAAGGAAAAATGCTTGCTCAAAGCTTTATGAGCCAAAGAACCTCGAAAACTACCACTGAGTTAATTTATTTTCAAGACAATAGAAGAAAGTCAAACCTAACTGGAGAGGAGTTTGTTTGCAGTGGACATCATAAGTTTTTGTGCCTTTTGTAAGTTTTGCTTTATATAATACTGAATCACTAAAGATTCTTTAGTAAGCACCAGGAGGCTTCCTAAAATTTGTAGTGTTAATTAAGATATTCCTTTGTGTATGACTAACACAGAGCAAATGTGTATAATCTATAGTCCTAGCCAGTAGGAACTTAGAAGTCAACTGGCATATATATGTTGATTGTTGTTGGCTCAAAAGATATTAATGGCACATGACAAAAAAAAGTTCTTTATTTTCATGAGAATGCACATGTTCTTAGGGCATTTCTCACAAATACCTACACAGTCCTAAGTCATAGGTATTCTTCTAATTTTCAAACTAGAAGAAGTAAATGTGAAGACATACTTGAGAAGTAGGAAATCCCAGACATATATTTTTCCTACCAATTTTTTAACAGTAATTATTCTCCCTGGTCTAGTGAGCTACAAGAAGATTCTTCACTGCTCTGAGAAACTGAGATGTGCTGTCTCGTCCCCCTGACCAGCAGGAAAGACACAACCACGATTCTTCTTCAAGCAGTTTATTCAGGAACCTTGTACATCCGCTTCTCCTCAGCTTGTGTCTCTGCTTCTCCTCCCCCAAGCCCTTATATGCCTACTCAAACCCAATCAGATCATGCCACCTGGTGATCCAAGATAGGCTCACAAAAGGAGGAAGCACACCGGGCTAGGCAGCTGCTACCAAATAAGGCTTGTTTACAGCTAAGCTTGAGCTTTCTGGCAATAAGCCAGGCGCCATCTTAGGGTTGTGGCTGACCACAGTTCCCCCTTTTTGTTTTAAAATGCAACGGGCAAGGGTAGAGGTCTGATCTCTGATATGCATGTAAAGGACATTGTAATGACCCCATGCCCAGTAGCCAACCAGGCTGGTGCCATACCCGTCCGGTATCTTTTTCTCAGAGATGGGAAACTAGGATACCAACCCATATGCAATCAAACATGCCCTTCTTGAAGTCGCTAGAAGCTGACCGCAAGTGCAGTGCTTAGCCTCGCATCCTGAGCGTGATGATAGCTTAGTCCTTTAGGACAGTCAACTAAGCTTGCGGCTGTCCAGCCTCCAAGGCAGCAAAGGCTTGCACCAGCATGGCATTACTTCTCCTCTGTGAAATCCTCATCTTACAGATACACCATAGGGCAATGAAACTGACTAGGAAGAGCATGCCTCCTAGGGCACCCATTCCCGCCCATTCCTTCAGATGATTCATGGCTCGGAGGATCCATGTTGACAGTCCTTCAGCAACAGAGACATCAACCTGGGTGGAATTCACATGCACGATGGCAATTCTCAGATTCTGCATCAGCTTATCAAACTCACCAGACCAATTTCCTGTAAGATACTGAGAGAGTTGCTTAGACAAATTTGCAGCTACAGTATAATTTTGATATGGCACAGAGGTCACACACAAACCAGTCATTTTCCACTCACAGTCAATCTGTGCCACCTGCCACAATACATCCAAGGCTGTGGCTACATTGGCTGACAAATTATTCAAGGCAGCTGTAGTCTGTACCATAGAATGCATAACAATAGCAGCTGTTGTAGCCCCCACAGCAGCAAGACTAACGGCCTTTTTCCATTCACTACCAATTCTAACAGAGGACGCTGTTCCAAATCAAGGGCCACGTAAGCCCTGGCGGTGGAACAGAGGTCCAATCCTGATGAGCCCTGAGTGGCACTCCACGTTGTGTGGGAGATCTCAGAGTTGGCCACCTCTCTTCCTGAGGGTCTTCCATTGCCCCATATATTTGAGGGCCCTGAAGGCGGGGGTCCCTCTGACCGTTTTTTGGACGAGTTCCTCCATAACCTTGTGTTAAAGGCTGACCATTAATATCCTTAACAGATCTACATTCATTTGCCCAATTATTTCCCTTCTTGCACTTGGGGCAAAGACCAGGCTGCTTAGGGTGGTTCCCAATTCCTGTTTCATTCTGTCTTCCTTTCTCGGGGCATTGCCTTTTAAGGTGCCCCATCTTTCCACAACGGTAACAAGCGCCATTACTTCTTTTCTTGTTTTGTGTAATATACACAACAGCAGCTGCAAGACCTGCATTAGTCAAAGGACCCCCCACCTCTCTACACACTTTCATCCAGGCTTCCAACCCCTTGTTCTTATAAGGGGTGATAGCTGCTTTACATTCCTTTGTACATTGCTCATACACAAGTTGTTTAATTAAGGGCATTGCCAAATCAGGGTCTCCAAATACCCTTCCAGCGGCCTCAACCATTCTAGCCACGAAGTCTGAGAAAGGCTCCAGGGGACCCTGAATAATCTTAGTTAGATTGCCATTCACTTCCTCTTTGTTAGGCAATGATTTCCAAGCTCTGGTTGCGATTAAATTGATTTGCTCAAACACCTGAGCTCGATACCCAGTTTGTTGTTGAGCAAATCGACCTTGCCCAAGAAGCATGTCCACATCCCAGGCTGGGTTTCCTGCTGCACGATTAGCAGCAGCTTGTTCATTAGCAAACTCAATCAAGAAAGCCTTCCAATCTAAATACTGCCCAGAGGACAAGCAGGCACGTGCCAAGCTCATCCAGTCACTAGGAGTCATGCAATAACGATGAAGAGCTTCCACCTGAGCTACAGTGAAAGCAGCATTAATCCCATAAGTGCGGACAGACTCAGCAAGTGCTTTAATTACCTTAAAATCGAGGGGTTCATGATAACGATTCCCCCTCCATCATGAAAGACAGGGTAGTACAGCTCATGTCTCACTTCCCTCCAGACATTTGGACAGAATGAACACCCACTAGGATCACTCGGAGGGGAAGTCTCATTATATGAAGACAGCGCCAACACAGGCTGCCCTGGAGCTGAGGGTTCTATACGGGTGGAGTCAGAACTCTTCCTCAAAGATGACTTCTCCATTTCCCTTGCTAACATTTCAAGTTCCTCTTCAGACTCTGAGCTATCCTCTTCCGAAGTATCTTTCCCAGATTTGACTGAGCGCTCCTCTTTTAACTGCTCTAATGCCTCTTGCCCCTTTTCCATGGCCTTGCAATTGCAATATCTCTGATCTCCTAAACAACTACGAACAAGTCTCCAAATAGGCCGTGCTCCTCCCTGCAATATAGATTTTAATAGCTCTTTAAGAGCAGAAAAATTGGGCTGCAATGGTGAATTCCCCATACTTTCGCTTTTGTTTTTCTTCTACTCGTCCGAAATCACGGAACTTTATTGCTCCCTCTGGAGACCTTATTGCCTCTTTACCAAGGTCCTAACCTTGGTCCCACCTTACCTGGGACTTACCAGTCTACTGCCCTGACTGCAAGAAGTTCTGAATCGTTCACCCGTGGAGAGGTTCCCGTATGGGCCACCACTTGTCGCGTCCCCCTGACCAGCAGGAAAGACACAACCACGATTCTTCTTCAAGCAGTTTATTCAGGAACCTTGTACATCCGCTTCTCCTCAGCTTGTGTCTCTGCTTCTCCTCCCCCAAGCCCTTATATGCCTACTCAAATCCAATCAGATCATGCCACCTGGTGATCCAAGATAGGCTCACAAAAGGAGGAAGCACACCGGGCTAGGCAGCTGCTACCAAATAAGGCTTGTTTACAGCTAAGCTTGAGCTTTCTGGCAATAAGCCAGGTGCCATCTTAGGGTTGTGGCTCACCACAATGTGCCTTATAAAATTCTTAGGATTATTGTTTAGACACCCCTATTTCTGGGATAACTGTGTACTCTACGAGTTACTTTATCTAGAACTCTGGCTCCAGAAACATTTACAGGAAAACAAGAGATGCTATGGATTTTGAAACTGTAAAAAAGATTGACAGAATTAGAATCTTCTTACAAGAGAGAGAACTCTGTGCTTAAAGCCATGTACTTACAGAAGATAATAATGAAAGACGACAGTAGTGACCAAAAATATCAAAAATACTATGAACAGCAGAACGCTATTGTGCTGGAATAAAGTGAACTCTATCTCCACAGAACAATAAAATCTCTTTGTAAATCTCACAGCCTGTCAGGAAAACTGAATCTGTGGAATCTTTACTCTTTCTTTTAGCAATGACTAGAAAGATTAATGAAGGTATCATATTTCAGATGAAGAAATTATATTTGGTGTCTAGAGATAAAAGTCTCTTTTGTGGTTGCCAAGCAACACAATGAGTACAGTTTGGTGTGATACAAACAAAGGAGCATAGACTGTTTTCAGATTTGGTAGTCTTCCAGATATATATATATATATATATATATATATATATATAATCTAGGAATATAGCTCCTGGCAAATGTGTTTGCCATCTATGCCTGCCTACCTGTAGTTAGGTCTCCATGAGCCCACATAGAAGATAGGATGTCATAGCACACATTAATAATCCCAGCTTTTCTTCTGAAATATGAAAGAAAATGATGACACCAGTAGTCTCAACATTATGGCAGCTAAGGCAGGAGCTTCATGCGGCAAAGCCAGCCTTGACTAAACAAGGCCTTGTCTCAAAACTCCAAAGACAGTCATAGCCCTTTGTATTGACCTACTTTTAGTTTTCTAGGTAACTTTTCCAAAACTCAGCTTATTATAGCAAACAATAACAATAATAATGTCTCAGAATTCTCACTACACATTAGAATTTTCTTCTAAGTGTTTTATTCCTTATTAGTCTAGAAATTCCTCATCCCTTAAATACTTTTTAAAGTACTTTCCCTCTTTCTGAGTTGTATTAATGCTGTTATTCTTATGGTAGGACACTGAGGAAACTTCAGCCTATAGTTTCCATGCTTTTAAGCTGTCACTCAACAAGCAATGACCATATTGCATATACAGGTGAAGACTGGGATATGTGATAAAAATGTTACAAAAACCAACAGAACCTTACACTGTTGCCCAGAATGGAAAATATGCATTTCTGATAAGGAATGAATGTGTATAGAAATTAAATTCTATAAAAACTCAAGTGAAGTGATGTTACATATTAAAATTTTAAAACATTTATTATTTTCATTTTATAGTAAAATTGTCAAAGGCATCCACAACATTAGATGAAAAAATTTCTAGTGTCACACTTTAACAAATAAGAAAAAGCAAATATTAATAGCTACATTTGAGCAACAGAAAACTAGAATTTCATAGTCAGTTTTTTTTTTTTTTTTTTGCACATCAATAGTTGTTTCATTCAATCATTCTTTGGATGAACAAATTTAAATTTGATTCTTTTCTCTTCTAAGTTAACTTCTTTAAAAATTGTTCATGGCTAGCAAGTGTTATTTGAAATAATTAAGAAAATTTTGTGTGGGCCTATTTCAATAAATAAATAGCTTTTTAAGAGTAAAAAAATAAAGAAAGGAAGAACAAAAAGACAACTTGATAATGAGATAACAATACACATTGTAAGAACGCTAGTTAATTGAAGGTTTGTAATGACCAGTGAATGCTACTTATAAATCCTCTTGAGAAAATAATAGCCTACTAAAAGAAGAAAAATAATCAAAGAGAAGAGACGGCAGAGAAGTACAAATTAGCATAGTTTGGATGTATGAATTGTCAAAACATAATGGTCATTCTTATTGCCTAACAGAAGGGAACTTATCCAAATGGACTCATTAATTTAATGAAACATATTGCTCCAAATTTGTATGGTAGACCTGTGAAGCTTTCCCTTTATGCATTAGGCTGCTTTCCCTTCAAGACAGGTGCTATGAATTTCAGTTTTAAAATTGAATCAGTTGAGAGATACCTCATATCCACAGGGTATTAGAATCTTTATATATACATAACTTTTTATTTTATATGCATTGGTGTGAGGCTGTCAGATCCTCTGGAACTGGATTTACAGATAGTTGTGAACTGCCACAATGGGGGGCTGGGAATTGAACTCAGGACCTTTGCAAGACTAGCCAGCTCTCTTAAACTCTAAGCTACCTCTCCAGTCTCAGACTTTAGAATCTTAAAGTGGGGATTTTTGAGTAATATACATTATGGTGACAGAGAGCTGGGAGAGATAGTAAGTTAACTTTTATAAACACATCGATGTCTTTGCATATACCATATTTGCTGGAAGTTCCATTATGTATATCAAATATTGTGGGAGGACAAAATAAAAATTAAAAAAAACAAAAACAAAAACAAGCATTACTTCTCATATGTCTCTTACATTCTAGGAATATGCGAAAACTCTCAATTTCATATCTTCCAAAGAGGTTTGGATTTCCCTGTTAAAAATTATATATAATTTTGCAGATATTTGTTGAACGGAATCATCCAATCTATGACTACATTCTTACTTGATCTAGGATACTTTATAAATAGTAATATTTCAGATGGTCAAATGACTTGTTCCAATTAGAATAGGAACTCAACAATGAGTATCAGGTGGCTAGAGACTCCAGTAAGCTGATACAATAAGATTTTGTGCTTACACTTCTTTTGCAATGCTGTGGACAATGCCTTTGCCATCTTGGGAAACTAGAGTTTGCTTACAAACAAGGCCAAAGGTCTAAAAATTAATGTCCATGCTTTCACTTCGGGATCACTTTGTAGTCTCAAGTTCCTAGAACGTTCTTTGAATGTGTTTATGTCTAATCAAAAGATAATAGTAAACAGGTCGTGGGAAATATTTTCAGTTTGATACCAATAAGAATTCTTGTCCAGCTGTAGAAATACTACTTATTCAAAGACCCTAAATCCAAAAGCTTACTCACTTGGACTTATGTTTTGAACAAGGTGATAAGTATTGGTCTAATTTCATTCTTTTACAAGGGGACATCCAGTTGGACCAGCAACACTTGTTGAAGATGTTGTCCTTTTTCCATTTTGCGGTTTTGGCGTCTTTGTCAAAAATTAAGTGGCCATAGGTGTGTGGGTACATTTCTGGGTCTTCAATTCGATTCCATTGATCTACTGGTCTGTTTTTATACCAGTACCATGCTGTTTTTATTACTATTGCTCTGTAGTACAGCTTAAAATCTGGGATGGTGATACCTCCAGATTTTTTTTTTTATTGTACAGGATTTATTTAGCTTTTATGGGTTTTTTGTTGTTCCATATGAAATTGAGAATAGCTTTTTCTAGGTCTACAAATAATTGTGTTGGTATTTTGATAGGAATTGCATTGAGTCTATATATTGCTTTTGGAAGGATGGCCATTTTTATTATGTTGATCCTACCTATCCATGAGCATGGGAGATCCTTCTATCTTCTAAAGGCCTCTTCCATTTCTTCCTTGTGAAAAACTTAAGTCCAAGTGGATCAAAGACCTTAACATAAGGCTGATCACACTAAATCTTGTAGAAGAAAAAGTGGGAAAAACCCTCAAACTCATTGGCACAGGTGACAAATTCCTGAACAGAACATCAACAGCTCAGGACCTAAGACCAACAATCACTAAATGGGACCTCATTAAACTGAAAAGCTTCTGTAAGGCAAAAGAAACTGTCATTTGAACAAAATGGCAGCCTACAGACTGGGAGAAAATCTTCACAAACCCCACATCTGACAGAGGGCTAATATCCAAAATCTACCAAGAACTCAAGAAATTAAATGCTAAGAAACCAAAAAATCCAATCAAAAAATGGGGGGCGGAGCTAAATAGAGAATTCACAAAGGAGGAATCCCTAATGGCCGAGAGACACTTGAAGAAAGGCTCAACATCCTTAATCATCAGAGAAATATAACTCAAGATGACTTTGAGATTCCATCTCACACCTGTCAGAATGTCTAAGATCAAAATCTCAAATGACAGTACATGCTGACAAGGGTGTGGAGAAAGGGGAACCCTCCTCCATTTCTGGTGGGAGTACAGGCTTGTGTAACCACTATGGAGGTCAGTATGGCGATATCTTAGAAAAATTGGAATAGCTCTGCCTTGGGACCCAGCCATACCACTTCTGGGTATACACCCAAATGACTCCTCACCGAATCATAGGGAAGTTTCCTCATCTATGTTCATAGCAGCCTTATTTGTAATAGCTAGAAACTGGAAACAACCCAGATGTCCCTCAACTGAAGAATTGATTAAAAAACTGTGGTACATCTACACAATGGAATATTACTCAGCTATCAGAAACAATGAAATTATGCAATTTGCAGCAAAATGGATGGAACTAGAGAAACTCGTCCTGAGTGAGCTAACCCAGACTCAGGAGGATGCACATGACATCTATTCACTTATAGTCGGATTTTAGTTATATAGTACAGGATATCTATACTACAACCAACACACCAAAGGAAGGGAACATGGACATAGATTTTTTGTTGTTGTTTGTTTGTTTGTTTTTAGTTTTCTCTCCCTGGCAATGAGACACTTTTCACTGGTGGTACTGCCTTGTAGGCCTCCAGTGCATGAGGAGGCTCTTGGCCCTCATATGACTTCTGAACTAGGGCAAGGGACTGTTATGTAGGGACACTCTACTCCAGAAGAGTGGGATGGAAGGGTTAGGGCGTAGAGGGTGGGAGGGCAGGGCTGGGAAGGGGTGAAAGAGGGCAATATCACGGAGATGTAATCTGAAGCAACAGATAAATAAATTTATTTATAAAAAAATATCTAAGAGCTGACCCAAATCTGGCATAATGATTCATTCTTGCATAGCAAGGACTTTTGCATTTATTTTTCCAAAAGCTCTCTGGCCCCTGAATATCTTTTACAGACTATGATATTTTGCATTATTTCTTAAACACATGAACATTCATGTACACACACAAAAGTTAACAACATTAGTGTGACAGAGGCATGATAAATTTCCCAATATTAAATTTTAGTTACTGTACAGAAATAATAGAATATACAATCCTGTTTTTTTATTATGCTCTTTACTATTTTAAGTGATTTACTTTGCAAATTATTGGTTTTATTTGAGTAAAAAATATTTACAACCTTAAATGATAAGTCAAAGAAACAAGAAGATCAGTTGCTTATTAAGTATAGGTTATGCAAAACACTCCAACCTTATTTCTTCAAACAATAGAAAAATCCCCAGGTGATTTCCTATTTATTATCACTCAATGTCTTAGGAATGTGCAATTGTTTATCTCTGCTTAGAGAAAAATATATCTTGTACATTTATGGTTTCATTTTTACATATAATATGAAAAGTAATCCCCAGAAAAGTCTTTTTGCTGTGGACAGAAACTAGATACATGTTGATGAGGTGGAAGAACGCATGATAACTCAGGTAACTGACTTAGGAAAACTCCAGATTTTGCCTTAAACACATTTACTACAATCCACAGCTATCCAATTGCTTAGTCTTCTTAAAAGTATGGTAAAGGCTCTGTCCTCTTCCACAGAATAGAGCCTCCCCTGTGCTTATGATCATGATTGGGCTTTTTCCTAATCCCACTTACCAATCTTTCTGTTCTTGAATGCACTTCTGAAACTTCAGTTATCTCTGTAACTAAGAAAACACCGAAGGTACACTTTATATATAAAACTCCTAAAATTTTTAAACTTCCATTCAAATATGTGTGTGCGTGTGTGTGCATGCAGGTGTGTGTGTGTGTGTTTGTGATGTAATCTGCCCCTACAATACATGGAATCCACTGAAAGTGTGTTTTCTTTAATGCTTTCTGCTCCATCCTCTCACTTCCAGGCTAAACTGAACCTAACTTTAATTCACTTTTGTCAACATTATCTCACCAACAATCTTGCCAAAACTTCATTTATCCCTCTGAGTCATTTCTCTTGAAACAAAAAATTTTAGTTGACGTTATTGAAACCAGATTTAAATCTGATTCCTTCTTACTCCCTTAAAAGTTCTTACCTAATTTGTATTCTTCAAATCACATTTGAGGGATGTTTTTTCTCAAAGCACAGACCCAAGGCTGCTTTTTTTTTATTCTATTTCTGTTTCAAAGTTACTTATTTAAAGTCTGATATAAATGGCAGACTGCAACTTGTGTGTCTTCAACTTAGAACCTATATTGAAGTACTTAGCTCATGTTCACACTCTCCTGCAGGATGTGACTTCATTAACTCACACAGTCACAGTACTACAATCCTGACCAGCGTCAAACTAATCTCATTTAATTGTAGTAAGTATTTCTCTTTTATTATCCTATGTGTTAAGGTCATTGACATATACACATGAATTTTATAGTAAAAGAGAACAACTGTATTTACTTTTGGCCCTTCACAACTGTCTAAAGCTTGAATCTTCAACTACTGAAAAAAAGAAAGAAACTCTACTATACTGAAAAAGATTACAGATTAATTTAAAGCTGGGTAGTCAATTTTCTTGAGTAGTGAATTAATTTAGAGACTTTAATTAATATTATTTCACTTTCATTTGTCTAATGAACCTTAGAACAGAATATTGAAGGTTTAAGGAGATACAATACAAATCTTATTTTACTATTTCTAGCTCTGTCTCTGACAAAATGAGAAAAACTGAGTTTTTCTGTTTATGGAGATACAGAGGATTAGACAAGCCTCAGTGATTAAGTGAATCCATGAAAATTGAGAAAAAACAATAATAGCGTTTCCTAAAATCTATTGCTTTACAAATTTACCTAAAAATACACATTACAAACACAACCACACACATATACAACCACACACACACACACTCACACACAAACACACATACACACACACACACACACACACACACACACACACACACACACACACAGAAGGATTTTTACTAGATCTATTCATAGAGGCAATGGATTTACAACATTCTAAGTGCCAAGCAAGTGATAAGCCCACATCACATTACTGACCAGGAAGATACAAAAGACTCTCAAAAAATGATCAGGCTGGCGAGGAAACCCTAATTGTGAAACAGTGGCTCTTCTGTCTTGGGGGTAACCAACAGCTAATTGGCTACTTGTACTGTAATCCAGTTCAGTTCATGCTCGTGCCTGCTGTTGCAAACACAACAAAGATCTATAGCTGAAGAGGTTACAGGCCCTAGAGGAAAAATTATTACTACCACGTTACTAAGGTAATACAGTTTCAACAGATAGAGATAGACATATAAAGAGAGGTAGATATATACACATAGTTCACTTAAAATAAAAAGTATGAATAAATATTAAATATGAATAGAAGTTTTAAAATATCTTTCATGTCAAGAGATCCCAAGACAAGGTGGATTCACCACAGAATTTCCAAAGACCTTAAAAGAAGAACATATTTGGTACCTGACTTTAACATTCTAGTATCTAACCATCTCCAACATTCATACTAACTTGCAACACAATTTTAAAAGTATCTTCTTAGATCTATAACACTCTCTTGACTCCTAAACAACTCAAAATTTAATTATGAGACTCTAGATATCTGTTCTTCAACCACCTCAGAGACCTGAGATGGATAAATACATCTGATTTTATAGGAAGTACAGGGCCTGCAGCTTCCAAAACTAAGAAATGACATACCAGTGGCTGCCTGGACAGTTCCCATTTTCTCTCCATATATTACCGCATCCATCTGGACATTGGTAATGTACGCTAAGCCATATAACCCTCATAAATGTGGCATAATTACCTCTGTTGTTTTGTATTGTATTTATTATTTTAAGAGAAAGAGCCATTTGTTGGACTGAAAGGGAAAACTGTAGGGGGAAATAAGATATACCTTAAACTTAAAAGAAAAAAAAAAAAAGGGAAAAGGATGGGGGATGAGGGTGGGAGGGTAGGACTGGAGGGGGGAATAGGGAGGAGACTGCGATTGAGATGTAACTTGAAGAAATAAAAAAGAAAAAAAAAGAACATATTTATACCTGTACATGTATAGATAAATATATACAAATATTATGTTAATGTAAGTGTAGTGCAGTTTAATAGTATAAGTTAGTTATACATATTATCATATTGTTCTAACTATCTTGGGTTTTGTGGCAATTGTCTTTTCAAGATCTGTGAAGAATTGTGCTTTTATTTTCACTGAGACTACATTAAATCTGTAGATTGCTTTTGGTAGGATAACCATTTTTTCTATGTCAATCTTGCTGATCCATAAATATGGGAGATTCCTCCCTCTTTTGATATCTTTTTAATGACTTGATTTTTTTATTGTATAATTCTTTCATAGACTTGGTAAAAGTTACCCCCAAGATATATATTTGAGGCTATCATGAAAGGTATTGTATCCATCATTGCTTTTTCAGTCCATTTGTAAGTCATATATAGGAGAGTTACTGATCTTTGTGAGTTAATTTGTATCCAGCTACTTTGTAGAATATGTTTATCAGGTGTAGGTGTTCCCTGGTGGAGTTTTTATACTCACTTATGTATGTTGTTATAATCTGCAAATAGGCAGGCCCATTCAGGCTCAAAGGGCAAAGCTTGGGACAGCCCAAGTCCTTAAGCAAGTCCTTGAAGAATGAAATTGAAGAGGATATCAAAATATGGAAAGATCTCCCATGTTCATGGCTAAGGAGGATCAACATAATAAAAAAATGGCCATCCTACAGAAAGCAATATGCAGATTTAATGCAATTCCCATCAAATACCAACAAAATTCTTTACAGACTTTGAAAGAACAATTCTCAACTTCATGTGGCAAAACAAAAGACCAGAATTGCTAAATCAATCTTGTACAATAAAAGAACATCTGGAGGGATCACCAACCTTGATCTCAACTTGTACTCAGTCTACTGGGTGCTGGCAGAGCATTCAGTCTACAGCTTCAGTCTACAGTATCAAGAACGCCACCTGCAGCAGTAAATAAAAATTTCTGGACCATTGCACATTGTCCAAGCAAGTGGGCTTCACTAGACCACAGAGCTTCTGACAGAGAGGCACAGATTGATTCTTAGATCCCCTAAGAGTAGCTTGGGGCGACCATACCCACACTCCTGACACTCTAGCTACAGGGAAACTGTTAGAAGCCACTACTGACCCAGTCAGGCTGCTCTGGAACACAGAGCTTCTGGCAGTGAAAAGGTGGCCAAGATTCCCCCTCAGTCCAAGGGCTGTAGACACCTTCTGAACACTCCTCCATTGTTGGGGGGAGTGCAAACTTGTGCAACCACTTTGGTAATCAGTCTGGCGATATCTCAGAAAACTGGGCATAGTTCCACATCAAGACCGAGTCATATGATTCCTGCACGTTTACCCAAAAGATTCTTCACCAAGCTATTCCAAGTTTTCTAAGATATCGCCAGACTGACCTCCATCGTGGTTGCACAAGACTGCACTCCCACCAGCAATGGAGTAGGGTACCCCTTTCTCCACACCCTCGCCAGCATGTGCTGTCATTTGAGCTTTTGATCCTAGCCATTCTGACAGGTGTGAGATGGAATCTCAGAGTAGTCTTGAGTTGGATTTCTCTGATGATTAAGGATGTTGAGCGTTTCTTCAAGTGTCTCTCAGCCATTAGGGATTCCTCCTTTGTAAATTCTCTACTTAGCTCTGTCCCCCATTTTTTGATTGGATTATTTGGTTTCTTGGCATTTAATTTCTTGAGTTCTTTGTAGATTTTGGATATTAGCCCTCTGTCAGATGTGGGGTTGGTGAAGATTTTCTCCCAGTCTGTAGGCTGCCGTTTTGTTCGAATGACAGTGTCCTTTGCCTTACAGAAGCTTTTCAGTTTCATGAGGTCCCATTTATTGATTGTTGATCTCAAGTCCTGAGCTGTTGGTGTTCTGTTCAGGAAGTTGTCGCCTGTGCCAATTACTTCTAGGTTTTCTCCCACTTTATCTTCTAGTAGATTTAGTGTGACCGGCCTTATGTTAAGGTCTTTGATCCACTTGGACTTAAGTTTTGTACAAGGTGATAAGTATGGATCTAGCTTCATTGTTTTACAAATGGACATCCAGTTGGACCAGCACCATTTGTTGAAGATGCTGTCCTTCTTCCATTGTGCCGTTTTGGCTTCTTTGTCAAAAATTAGGTGGCCATAAGTGTGTGGGTCTATTTCTGGATCTTCAATTCGATTCCATTGATCTACTGGTCTGTTTTTATACTAATACCATGCTGTTTTTACAACTATTGCTCTGTATTACAGCTTGAAATCTGGGATGGTAATACCTCCAGATGATTTTTATTGTACAGGATTGACTTAGCTATTCTGGGCTTTTTGTTGTTCCATGTGAAATTGAGAATAGCTCTTTCCAAGGCCAGAAAAAATTGTGTTGGTATTTTGATAGGAATTGCATTGAATCTATATATTGCTTTTGGTAGGATGGCCGTTTTTATTATGTTGATCCTACGTATCCATGAGCATGGAAGGTCTTTCCATCTTCTAAAGGCCTTTTCCGTTTCTTTCTTCAGGGGCTTGAAGTTCTTGTTGTACAGGTCCTTTACTTGCTTGGTTAGAGTTACCCCAGGTATTTTATGTTGTTTGTGGCTATTGTGAAGGGGGTTGTTTCCCTTATTTCTTTCTCAGACCATTTGTTTGTTGTATAAAGAAGGGCTTCTGATTTTTTTGAATTAATTTTGTATCCAGCCACTTTGCTGAAGATGTTTATCAGCTGTAAGAGTTCTCTGGTGGAATTTTTGGGGTCGCTTATGTATACTATCATATCATCTGCAAATAGGAATAATTTGACTTCTTCATTTCTGATGTTTATCCCCTTGATCTCCTTTAGTTGTCTTATTGCTCTAGCAAGAACTTCAAGTACTATATTGAAGAGATATGGTGAAAGTGGGCATCCTTGTCTTGTCCCTGAGTTTAGAGGAAATGCCTCAAATTTCTAACCATTTATTTTGATGTTGGCCACTGGCCTGCTGTATATTGCCTTTATTATTTCTAGGTGCGGCCCTTGTATGCCCGTTCTCTCCAGAACTTTTAGCATGAAGGGGTGTTGAATTTTGTCAAATGCTTTTTCTGCATCTAGCGAGATTATCATGTGGTTTTTTTCTTTCATCTTGTTTATATGGTGAATGACGTTGATAGATTTTAGCTATATAGTAGAAGGTATCAATACTACAACTAACACACCAAAGGGAACTTGGACATAGACTTCTTATTTTTAACTTTATTTTTTATTTATTTTTTATATATTAGTTACATTTTTTTCTATTTTTTAGTCTTTTTTATCTATTGTATGCTTATTGATTTGTTTGTTTAGTAGTTCTCTCTCCCGGGCAATGAGACACATTTCACTGATGGTACTGCTTCATAGATGATCCCCAATGAATGAAGAGGCTCTTGGCCCTCATACGACCTCTCAAGTGAGATGAGGGACTGTTATATAAGGACACCTCACCCCAGAGAAAAGGGATGGAAGGGTTAGGAGGTAAAGAAAAAAAAAATGAAATGTGATGTTTTGGCCTTTTACTACTAACTGTCATGAACTGCTTAGGATAATTAAGAAATGCAAACTAATGGTTATGCAAGCCAGTCATTCTGTTAGGTACTATGACAGCCTATTATAGTTACTTGCTAAGCTAATCAGAAATAAACCTGCTAAGAGACAAGCAACATCTGCTTACCCTAATATAAGAGATAGATAGGGCCTCTTCAAAAACCTCAAGAGATCTGCAGAATATGGCATTCAAAGATGTTTTCGCAACTTTAGATTTTTTTATATCAAGACATATCAACTCCTGACAGCACCCCCTATTCTCCTCCAAGTAGAAGATGAACATCGAAGAATCTCCAGTGGGAGATGATTGAATTAGTCGCAAGCCTATCTCTTGGTAGGAAAAGCCCCTTGCTCCAACTGTAAACAGAATGCTGTCCAAAAAGGACAAAACCTGAAAGCAGGTAAGTCGACAGCCTAGCTCTGCCAAGAAAGGGTAGGTAAGTCCTTCATACCCCCTGTGCTACAATCAATGTCTGTCAGAGAAGTGGGGCCAAACGACTGAAGATCGATGCTGTAATGTATGGAGAGAAAATGGGAACTGTCCAGGCAGCCACTGGTATGTCATTTCTTAGTTTGGGAAGCTGCAGACCCTGTACTTCCTATAAAATCAGATATATTTATCCCTCTCAGGTCTCTGAGGTGATTGAAGAACAGATAGATAGAGCATCATAATTAAATTTTGAGTTGTTTAGGAGTCAAGAGAGTGTTATAGATCTAAGAAGATACTTTTAAAATTGTGTTGCAATTAGTATGAATGTTGAGTCAGATATAGAACTTTAAACTCATGAAGATATTTAGATAGTAGAATGTTAAAGTCAGGTACCAAATACATATGGACTGGTCATTGGAAATATACGTTAAGCCATATAACCCTCATAACTGTGGCCTAATTACCTTTGTTGTACTGTATTGTATTTATTATTATAAGAGAAAGAGACATTTGTTGGACTGAAAGGAGAAACTGTAGGGGGAAATAAGATATACCTTAAACTTAAAAGAAAAAAAAAAGGGAAGAGGATGGGGGGTTGAGGGTGGGAGGGTGGTACTGGAGGGGGAATAGGGAGGGGACTGCGATTGAGATGTAACTTGAAGAAATAAAAAATAAAGGAAAAAAAAAAGATTCTTCACCAAACCACCAGGACATTGGCTCAACTATGTTTGTAGCAGCTTTATTCTTAATAGCTAGAAACTGGAATCAACCCAGATAGCCTTAAACCAAAGAATGGATTAAAAAAAAAAAAAACCTGTGGTACATTTACACAATGGAATATACTACTCAGTTATCAGAAACAAGGAAATCATGCAATTTGCAACCAAATGGATGGAACTAGAAAAGCTCATCCTGTGTGAGCGTACCCAGAGCCAGATACACATGACATGTTTGCCTTATAACTGGATTTTAGCCATATAGTACAGGATAACTATCCTACAACCCACAGACCCAAAGGAACAGGTAACTCGTATAACTATCTTACAAGAAATTCCACCCAAGGGCAGATGAAAACAGATGCAGAGACACACAATCAAACATTAGGTGGAGCTCTGAGAGACCTATATAAGAGAGGGAGGAAGAATAGAGAGATCTGTAGGTGTCAAAATCAACACATGAAGATCAACAGGACCAACCAACATAACTAACCTAGCCCCCTACAGACTTACAGAGACTGAAACACTAACAAAAAGAAGAAGAAGAAGAAGAAGAAGAAGAAGAAGAAGAAGAAGAAGAA
>CAJQZJ010004856.1:8218947-8237761 GCA_907164525.1 Lophiomys imhausi | reverse complement strand
GAAGAAGAAGAAGAAGAAGAAGAAGAAGAAGAAGAAGAAGAAGAAGAGGAGGAGGAGGAGGAGGAGGAGGAGAAAGAAGAAAAAGAAGAAGAAAAGGAAGAAGAAGAGAAAGAAGAAGAGGAAGAAGAAGACAAAGAAGAAGAAGAAGGAGAAGAAGAAGAAGAAGAAGAAGAAGAAGAAGAAGAAGAAGAAGAAGAAGAAATCTTAGACTAGATTTAGACCTTCCTATACAAATATAGATGATAGGCAACTTGGTGTTTCTACAGATCCCTTAGGAAGTATTGGAGTGCTGTCTCAGTCATGGACTTTGTTTATATGCTAGATGGACACTTTACCCTAACTGAGCTTCCATGTCTGGCCCCAGAGCAAGATGAAGCTCTTAGCCCTCATGTGACTGATGAACTGAGGGGGGCTGATAAGTAGCGGCATTCCTCACGGGAAGAGAAGGAGAAGGAAGGATAGGAGGAAGAGACTGTATAAGGTGGGATGGTGGGACCAGGAGGAGAGGAGGGAAGGGGCTGTGATTGAGATGTTGATGGGGTAGCGTTAAGCATTCTAAATGTAAATTGATCCTGTTTGCTGTCTGTTACATTGTCTCTGATTTTTTAAATAAATGCTGAGGCCTGAGATTGGGCAAAGACAGAGAAAAGTGGGACTTCCTGAGATTAGAACAGGAAGTCTGCGCTTTAGACAGGTTTAATTCATTCCAGGCAGGAGCAGTAAGAAGGAGGACACACGTCATGGGTTAAAAAAAAAGAACTTCATTCCACTTGGCCAGGAACATTGGCCTAGCATGGAGAATGGCAGTCCAAGAGGACATATGTATATATGGGGTCATATTTGGGTAATAGAATTAAGAGCTAGTTTAGATGGGCCAAGATTGCTCGATTAAGGCCAAGTCTTGTTAAAATACACATGGTGTCTCTGTGCTCATTTATAATGGTGGAAGAATGATTAATGGGTGCTGAATCAATTAACGATAATATAAATATTGGCAAACAATTTAATTAATTATTTCTCTACAAATGACACCCAAAATAATTTAATTAAATTTTTTTACAAGATGTAACTTGAATTAATAAATAAATGTAAAAAAATCTGCAAATAAACATACTGTGACTTATTTCATTCCATTTTGTATCCCTTTATCTCCTTAAGTTGTGTTATCACTCTAGGTAAGACTTCAAGTGGTATACTGAATAGATATGGAGAGAGTATACTGCCTGGTTCCTGATTTTGAGTTTCTCTCCCTTTAAGTTAATATGGCATATAGGCTTGCTGTAAATTGATCTTATTGTGCTGAAGTATGTCCTCTGTATCACTAAACTTTTTGTCTTTTAGTAAGCTTATATCATGTCTTTTGGTTTGTTTCTATCATGGATTATATTTATTGGTTTATGTATGTTGAAACATCTCTTGAATGATATCTACTCTATTATATTTGATAACCTTTTTGATGTGCTCTTGAATTCAGTTTGAGGGCACTTTGTTATTTTTTCATCTTGTTCATAGGTGAAATTGGTCTGTATTCTCTCTCCTTGCTGGGTCTTTATGCTGTTTGTGGCCTCAAAAATGAACTGAACAATGTTGCTATTGTATCTATTTTTAGAATAATATGAGTAGTATTGGTATTAACTCTTCTTTGAAAGTCTGGTATTTTTTTTTACTAAAATTGTCTGGCCCTCGGCTATTCATTTATTTATGTATTTGTTTGGAGGTTTCTAATGAATGTTTTTATTTCACTGCGGGTTATAGGCCTGCTTAAATTATTTTTCTTATCTTGATTTAATTTTGGTAAGTGGTATGTATGTAAAATATAATTCCACAATTATAGTTTTATACTTCCTTCAAATGTTTTTTAGAGCTATTACTTGCCCAAGAGTTCTGAGAAATACTGGAAAGGGCAGGGATGGAATTCTGACAGTGATTAAATATATGGAACTGAGTTTGTAATCCATGTCAATGTTTCAAAAATAGGAAATTGCATAAGTTCCCACTATAGAAGTAACTTGAATTAACTGCTCTTCCATAACATCATATTTGGAAAAGGATATGGACACTGTACATATAAAAATCATCATTTGTAAAACATTATATGCTCAATTGATCTCATAATGATTGTAAATTTCAAATGAATTATTGCATATCTAATTTTGGTCTCATCATTGGTTTCATAAAAAAGAATCTATAGCTTTTCTTCCTTTCTGTTTTATGGAGCAATTTCGGTAGTATTGCTATTTGTTCTTTTTTAAGATATTGTGGAAATCTGTAACAAACCCTCCTTGTCTTGGGAATCTTTTGGGTTAGAAAACTTAAAATTTGTTTTGTAGTTTAATGTTTATTTATAGTTCTTATTTGAAAGTAAAATATAATTACATCACTTGCCTTTATCTTTTTCCTTCTCATCCTTCCAATGTGGTCCCCTTCTCTTACTCTCAAATTGATTGATATATTTTATTATTGCTACATGTTTATATAAAGGAAGAAACATAATAATAACTACTATGTTTATCTTAATGTTGGTTTTCAGCATATAATTTCAGAGCTGGCTCACAAATATTTGATACTATAAACTTCCTTTTATGTTTTCCTTTATTGTATTCCTTAAGGTTTGTTCTGTCCTGTATTCATTTTCATTCAACTCTAGAATCTTATTTTAAAAATTGTTTCTTTATCTAGAACACTATATCTACCATTCAATAGTGTTTTGCTTAATCTCCATGAGTTTGTATACTTTCTTTAATTTTTACTGCTGTTAAAATCTAGCTTTATTATTTTGTGATGGAATAAAATAAGATGGACTATTTCATGAAAATACAATTATCTTTATGTTTGTTAAAACTTATCTTCAGTGTTAATACGTAGACAATTTTAGAATGTTCCATAGGTTACCTACAAGAAAGTGTATTCCTTAGTGTTGGGGATAGAATGTTCTATAGATATCTATTAGTTCTTGTTTGATTTATGCTGTAATTTAAATATAGTATTTTTATACTTAAATTTTCCACAGATAATCAGTTTATTAATGAATAGTGTATTGAAGTCAATAACAATCAATTAATTGGAACTATTCTGTGCCCTTGTATCTAGTAAGTTTTGTTTTACAAATGTCAAATACAGATATGACTTTATTTGCTGCATGTATGCTTACTACTATTGTGTTGGAATTTATGCTTCAGTGTGTTTTATTTTTTAATTTAATTACAATTCTCCCTTCCCTTCCCTCTGTTCAAATTTTCTCATATATCTCACTCTCCATTCTTCACCCAATCTATGGTCATTTTTACTATTGTGTTGTTGCATCATGTCCTCTCAATATAAAGAAAGAAATTTATCTGTTTTTACTATTTATAGGTTGATACTTTTTTAGGTAGTAAAATAGCTGTGTCTACTTATTTATTGTTTTCATTTGTCTGTAATTATTTTTCACTTTTTTGTCCTAAGGTAGTTAAATCACTAGTGGTGTTTTTTTTTTCTTTTTTTATAATTTATTTTTTATTTCTTCAAGTTACATCTCAATTACAACGCCCTCCCTATTCCTCCCTCCAGTCCCTCTCTCCCATCCTCTTCTGCCTTAACCCCCCATCCTCTACCCTTTTTTTAAAGGTTAATGTATATCTTTATCCCCCCCCCAACAGCTCCCCCTTTCTGTCCAACAAATGGTTCTTTCTCTTATAACAATAAATACAATACAAAACAACAGAAATAAATAAGCCACAATTATGAGTGTTATATGGCTTAGCATATATTCCCAATGTCTAGTCCATATGTATTTGGCACATGACATTAACATTCTACTATCTAACCATCTCCATGAGTTTAAAGTTCTATATCTAACTCAACTTTCTTACTAACCTGCATCACAATTTTAAAAACATCTTCTTAGATCCAGAACACCCTCTTGATTCCTAAACAACTCAAAATTTAACTATGAGACTCTAGCTATCTATTCTTCAACCACCTCAGAGACCTGAGAGAGATAAATATATATGATTATACAGGAAGTGCAGGGCCCACAGCTTCCAAAACTAAGAAATGACATACCAGTGGCTGCCTGGACAGTTCCCATTTTTCTCTCCATAGATTACAGCATCAATCTTCAGTCATTTGGCCCCATTTCTCTGACGGACATTGATGGTAGAGCAGGAATTATGAAGAACTTCAAGACAGGGTAGGCAAGTCCTTCATAATTCCGGCTCTACAATCAATGTCTGTCAGAGAAATGGTGCTTGTTTTTAGAGGAATGAAAATCATGGTGGATCCTGGTTTTCTATTTTTGGTTGTGAGCCTAGGCTTTAACAGCTGAGCCATCTCTCCAGCCCAGATCCTGGTTTTAAGTTAAATAAGCCAGTCTGGGCATTTTTATTGGAGAATTGAAACAATTAATATTCATAATTATTATACAAAAATTTTCAATTGATTCTTTGCATTTTGTTGATTTTGTGATGAGTTTTTGTAGTATTTTGTTTGATCACTATGCTACTGTTTATTTATCCACTGAAATCTATCCTGTGATTTTTCTTTCTCTTTAGACTGAGGTATGGCATTCAATATTTTCTCTATACATGGCTTAATGATCATAAATTCATTTAGTTCAATTTTCATGGAAAATTTTAATATCTTGTTCAGCTTTGGTAGTTTCCCTAAATACAAAAATCTGCTTTGGTAATTGTGGTCTTTCAAAGTTCAGAATATATCTTCCCAGAACCTTCTGGCTTAAATATTTCTGTCCAAGTAATCATTTAGTTTTCTTGATGAACTTGCTTTTATAGGTGAATTGACACTTCTGCTTTTCACTTTACAATATTCTTCATTTTCTCTATTTTAGTATTCTAGCCATAATATGTTGTGGAATGTTTCTTTTATCCTCCTATATATCTAGTGTTCTCTAGGTTTTTTTGTACCTCAGAAGGAATATCTTTCTTTAGATTTAGGAAATATTTTTCTTTGATTTTATTGATACATTCTTCTGCCTCAGTATGGTATTTTTCTTATATGCCAATATTTTGAAGTTGTGATTCTTTCCTATTGACCCAAATCACCCATGTTCCACTATTCTGTTGTTGTTGTTGTCTGTCTGTTTGTTTTTGGTATTGTTTTAACGATTGAAATTTACTGAATTATCTAGTTACTCTACAATATTTTCCATCCCCGATAATCTGACTCATTCTATTAGTTTAATTTGTTTAATTTGTGTTAATTTGGCTTTGAAGTTTTTAATTTCCAGCATCATTTCATTTGGATTATTTTCCACAATTCATCTCTTTATTGAAATATTTTCAATAATTTGGATTGGTTTACTTATGTTTTTTAAATCTTTGTTTTTGTTCTCTTGAAGAGTATCCTGTCTCCTTTAATTTTTTACATAATTTTAATCATTTTTCTACATTCTTCACCTAGAAATTTTTTGAGATTATTCTCCTAAGAGCTATTACAATGGTATTAGTAACTTGAGGGAAGATATGTTATCTTGCTTTTTCTTGCTTGTTTATTTTTTATGCATTTGAACTTGCACATATAGAGTTAATTTCTTGGTTGACTTTTCATTAACCCATTAATTTTTATGGCAATTATAACTTAAATTTAATGTTTGCATTCTTCTTTCTGAATATTCACAAGTCTAAGTCATTATAGGGTCTAGATGGCATTTTCCTTTGTGAGAATGTTCTTCAGAGACAGAGGCTGTCCCTAAACTCTTTTGAGTGTCTAATGCTTTCCTGAACCTGCTCAAGCCTCTCTTCTGGATCTGAACATTGCACTGGAATTGTGGAATGTCCTGTCCTTATTGCCTTACTGGAATATAATCTTGACCCTCTATCTGTTCAAGCTTCCAGTGTTGTCTGCTCTAAGTATTGGGACTTCCTCTGTCCCCAGGGTTGTTAGCCTGGATCAGGCCTGGTTCCTTCTGTGAGTTTGCAACTTCCAATGCCCTCAAGATACATTTTCTAAATTAAAAATATTATCAGAATAATGTAGATTAATTTGATTTAATCTCTAGCCAGGTGGTTTCTTGAAATAATTAGCATGAAAGTGTTTTTAAATGATATTTTAATTGAAATCGAAATGCATCACTTTCCGATTTCCATTTTCTCTCTTCAGCGCTTCAAGGTATGCTCCCTCCAACATCTATCGAGCTACCCCAATCTCCTGTAGATACACTATTCTTTTTTCTTACTATTGTTGAATAAATATATGTATGGTCTTCATATGTATGCAGAACTGTGTAAAAAAATAACATGTTTAGTCCATTTATATTGTTTGTGTGTATTTAGTTTAAGATCTCACCACCCTGCACTGAATAACCAGGAAGTAATTTCATCAATGGGAGGGTATAATTCTCATTCCTCCCACAGTCATTAGTTGCCTGTAGTTCTTTGTGTAGTGCTGGGACCCAGAGAAATTTAAATCCTTCTACTTTTCATCTCATTTGTTATTACCACTGTTTCAGTGTCATTCATGCTGCTATTTCTAGGAAAGAATTGTTGCACAGTAGATGTACTAGTATTAAGGACTTGCAATCTTTCTATCCCACCTTTTGTGATGTTCTCCAAGCCAAAGATGCTGGAGGTGTGATATATTCATCAGTGCTGGCAACTGAAGATCTCTTGATCTCTGCGTTATGTTTAGTTTTGGTTTTCTATGGTCTTCTCTATTTGCCTTAGAGAAGTTTCTTGAATGAGGGGTGTTAGTTACACTTATCTGTGAGTATAAGGATAATATTTAGAATGTAGTTAGAGATTATGTTGGTTTGGCAAAATAGATTATATTCTATGCTCTACGATTACATTAGTTTTGGTAGCTGTCTAGGTTCAAATACTAGCATGATTTTTCTCCTCTTATATCAGCCTTAAGTCCACTTACATAGCTGTTGCTTTCCACCAAAATATGGGTGCCACTTATTCTACCTTTACTGATGTCTTCTGTTGGTAATTTTCATGGTTCATGGATGTGGCAGAGGGTTAGGATTGCTTAATTACTGACCAACCTGGAAATTTTATATAAGATTATCTAGTACCATGGCTGCTGGAACACAGGAAGAAGGATTTCTGGTTAGACTATGCTCGAATCATCTGTGTCCTGGGTCCTAAGTGTGTGGTTTCTTCAGTGTAATGAGCACTATCAACCACTGAGAGGCAATCAACGGCTATATTTATAGTCTATGTGTTTTGTGGGAGGGTCACTTGGACTGTCTTGACCAACCATATGAAAGGTTTCTTAGGCTTAGTACTAGAGTTTTTATTGATCTGTGGTTCTTCTGGGGAGATCATCAGCTCAATTGAAGTAACTTTCTTTACTTTACACACACACACATATATATATATATATATATATATACATATATATATATATATATATATATATATCGTGTGCACTTTTAGGTAAATATAAAATAGCACAAGGCTTTATCAGACAACCTTGATGTTATTTGTTCCTCATTCTTCTCTCTCCTTCTGGACTGGATTTCCCCTTCTTCTCCAATTGAAGAACTTTCCCTATTTCTCATATATAACATGCTTTGAAAAACTGAGAAATATACAATATTATAGCAGTTTACTAATTTCCTAAAACAAAGTTGGAATTACTAATTTATTTTTTGAAGTTATACCATATAAACATATATGTATGTAATTTTCTATCATTCAAAATTAATTGATAAAACTCAATAGAAAAAATGCAGACTTTGAATTTTCAATCTGTGGTACTTTTAGGAATGTATGACAGAAAATAATGAATTACTTTAAATCGTTCTGAAATGAATTGTTCATTAAGCAATAGCTTCATTTGATTCAATGTCCTCTTTTAGCCATCAGACACACATGGTGCACACACACACACACACACACACACACACACAAGCACACACAGACAAAACATGCATACAACTACAATGGAAATAAATGCATATTTATACATTAAAGGCTTTCCAAATATTTTAATTTGAATGAAGACAATGAGATTTTCCTAAAGTACCAATATATATATATATATATATATATATATATATATATATATATATATATATATATATATATTTAACTAAATTGCAGGAGAGTTAATACTCTCAATAGTTTCCAGATATTTTGTCTAATATTTATGACATGTATGTCTTCCTATGTTAAGAATTTACATTTAATACAATATTTTCTAAGGATTAGGGATATTTAAAAATCTTCTTAATCAACTTATCTTTATATTTCTTCAAAACTGCAGCTATAACCTACCTATTAATATTATTAGCAGCTCTCTTTTTGTTTGTATATGTTTTAATAATTAAATTTTACCAAGTTAGTCAAATAGTCCCAAGTGTTTCCTTTGCGAATAGATACAGAAGTGAACATACCTGCCTGCCTGTTAGTGAATTAGCATGAATGTACAGGAATACAGTACAGACAATGGCCATCAGCCAACATTTTCCAAAAATAATTGTAACATTTTGAATTCTAGTAATAGTGGTTTGTTCTGCAGAGGTGTCTTTGAGTGAGTTTGGGTCTGGTGCTTATAGTTGCTTGGTAATAGTAACATATACTTGTGTGCTCCTTCCTTGTTCTTGATAAAGGACATGAAAAAAGAAAATATCCATGAAGAAGTCAGATCTGTCTTGATGTCATAAATATTCCTTGAAATGTCTGGGAACTGAGTATCTCACTAAACACAAGGAAACAATACACTGTTTTAATCACAGAGCCCTAAAATATGGTGGTTTCTGAAAGCAGTTATTAAATAATATTTTTAAATATAAAAATCTTGTTCCATTATGAACCTATCTTACAAAGATATGAATATATTCCATAGGAAGATTTTCATCTCATATTCAATGAATTAGAACAAAATTCACATAAATATGGGATTTTTTCTCAATTTGTAATGAATGAAGATGTCAAACAATTCAGAAAATGCAGTTGAATTTGATAAAAATTACTTTAGTAATGTGAATAACTTAGTTGGTCAGAAATATTTTAACCAATTATAAGGCTATAACTTGTTGGTACTGCAAGACATGCTTTTTTATATCTTTCAGTGACTTGGGCTGGAACATTTGTCTATTAAAAATCAGATATATTTATCCCTCTCAGGTATCTGAGGTGGTTGAAGAATAGATAGCTAGAGTCTCATAGTTAAATTTTGAGTTGTTTAGGAATCAAGAGGGTGTTCTGGATCTAAGAAGATATTTTTAAAATTATGAGGCAAGTTAGTATGAAAGCTGAGTTAGATATAGAACTTTAAACTCATGGAGATGCTTAGATAGTAGAATGTTAAAGTCAGGTGCCAAATACATATGGACTGGACATTGGGAATGTATGCTAAGCCATATAACTCTTATAATCGTGGCCTATTTATTTCTGTTGTTTTGTATTGTATTTATAGTTATAAGAAAAAGAACCATTATTTGGTCTGAAAGGGAGAGCTGTTGGGGGGAAAAATATATACCTTAAACTAAAAAAAAAAAAGAAGGGAAGAGGATGGGGGGGTTGAGGGGGAGGAGGGTGGAAGGGTGGGACTGGAGGGGGGAGTAGGGAGGGGATTGTGATTGAGATGTAACTTGAAGAAAAAAAATAAATTATTAAAAAAAAAGAATACGTAAAAAAAAATCATGTGTCACTGTGCCTCTTTCTTTTTTACCCTATGTCTGTTAGCACATCATATATTTACAGAAATAGTATTTATTTCTGTAGGAGTATTGTAGGGTTATGTCCCTCAAGGTCAGAGACACCCAGAACCCTTATGCAAAATTTTAACAGTCTGGTAATGCTGCTTCTTTGCACAAACAGTAGCCTCCTCCACTCTGATCTAAGGGAAGAGATTGGCAGGGTGGATTACCTCCTTATCAATGAAGTAGATCTTTAGACTCCTTTAAAGAGACAATCAACTGGGACAAGTTCACAATTTATCTTGGATGATGACAATTTTTTTTTCTTTGAAAAAAATAAATTGCTGTTGTCCTTCATGGTTGAGAAATTACTGACATTTTAAAAAAGCTCTAACACAGTACAATCAAACTAAAGTTTTCTCTTTTTTAACATTTATTTATTTCTTCAAGTTACATCTCAATCATAGCTTCCTCCCTCCTCCGCCTCCTGGCCCCACCCTCCTACCCTCTTCTCACTCACCCTCTTATCTGCTTTTTTTTTAAATTTAAGATGTATCTTTTTCCCCCCAACAGCTCCCCTTTAGTCCAATAAAAGGTTCTTTTTCTTAGAAAAATAAATATAATACAAAACAATAAGAATGATTAGGCCACAACTATGAAATTATATGGTGCAACATACAACCCCTTTGTCTAGTCTATATGTATTTGGTAACTGATACTATTCCATTATCTATTTCTTACTATTCTATTATCTATCTATTACTATTCCATTATCTATCTCTTACTATTCTATTATCTATCTATTACTATTCCATTATCTATCTATTACTATTCCATTATCTATCTCTTACTATTCTATTATCTATCTATTACTATTCCATTATCTATCTATTACTATTCCATTATCTATCTATTACTATTCTATTATCTATCTCAATGAGTTTACAATTCTATACTTAGCTCAGTTTCCATCGTAACTTGCAGGAGTGGAGACTGACTGCAAACAGAGCTGGTGACAATGTGTTCCCCACAAACTTTGGGGCAGGTCGCTCACCCTAGCACCTGAGCTTTTGAGGCAATCAGCAACATGCACGCAAGAGAAGCTGGCACCATCTTGGGTGGAGCTCCCTGCCTGTATGATCAGCCTAGCTGCTGAACCAGAACAACTGTGTCAGGGAAGGGAGAACATAGGGCCAACTGCAGCTTGACCTGCCTTTCTGAAGAGACTGGAAACTCTCCAAACCTCACAGGATAGCACCCTCCCCACTCCAGTCCCATGTATATAAGCCCACTTGGGTCACAACCAGTTGAGGAGAGCAGCAGTCACTCTCCCAGAACCAGTCTATTACAGGAACCTACCCATCATTCGGAGATGGACACCAGGATCTCAGGATCACCCAGCCCCTAAAATAAGGGGTTTTCCTGAGCACCAAGGCCAACTCGCATTAGAAACAACCAGACACTATCAGGGTTAACCAGATGACTAAAGGCCAGCACAAGAACACGATCAAAAAAAAAAAACAAAGCAATATGACATCTCCAGAACCAAGCTATAATGCAACAATAAACCCTGGAAATCATGACACAACTGAAGCAAAGGAAAATGACCTTAATCCTACACTTATATTAATAATAGAAGGCTTAAGGGAGGAAATCAAATACCTCAGAGAGCAACAACAAAATATTGCAAAAGAAGTGATGGGAATGAATACAGCTGAAACTAACGTTTTAAGGCTTCACAGTGAAGTGAGACCCATATGTTCATGTACAATCACCCCCTTCCTGTCTCTGATAACCCCTAACACCAAAGTCATATACCCACATATCCCAATGTTTAAACAGAAAACAGAAGCAAGAATGGATGCATAGTTTATCCCACACACACACACACACACACACACACACACACACACATCAGTTTCTCTTGAAATAAGCAGGATCAGAGCTGCAAAATGCAATGAGCAAGCTTTACAAGATTACCATTCTCTGGCATGCTAATGGCCATCATCTCAGTTTAGCCTGTGGCTCCCGGTATTTCCTGAAGAGCTATGCTGCCATCTATTGACCATGCAGATGTCATCCCTGAGTGATGTTCACGAGAAACAATATTTCATTGGAAAATAAATCCTGGAAATTGAGGTGTTTCTGAGAAAGATCTACTTTATATGGTAAATATATGACATTCAAAACAAATTATGCAGTTAACTACTTCTAATGGCAAGGGTTTATTACTAGCAAGGCTTCTGAATTCTGTAGATATTTAAATGCACTACATGCCAGCAATTTGCAAGATTTATGAGTAAACTCTTTGCTCAGGCTCTAGAATGTTGTTATATTCTGCTTATTTACTCCGTTGAAGGGGATGAGCGGGTTTTATTAATAATGTAAGTATGATTTTAAATTTTAACAAGACCACACAAAGGCTATTTAGAAAACCACCATTTAAAGAGATGTGAGCAGATAATACTGAATAAAATAGATAACTCCAGATTACTGTTTTTCTTCATGCATGTTACATTGGGCTGAAAAGTTACCTAGTTGCTTTAGATTCTATTCAAGTGCCTATGGTAAAATACTTTTACTGAACAGTTTATTTTGACTATGGTTCAGAGTACAGTCTACCCTTGCAGGAGAGTCACACCACACCATCAGGATCTTCAGGCATCTGGTCACATGGCATCCATACTTGAGAAGCAAAAATAATGAACATCTACTATTCAGTTCCCTTTTTTATTAATACAGTCTAGGAGCTTACCAGAGAAAGCAGTGGATGATTTCTTCCCATCTCAACTAACAATCAAGAGAGTTCTTCATAGGCATGCGAAGAGGTCATTCTTCTAGCTGACTCCATCAAGCTGACAACACTAGCCATAATAGTTTTTTTTTTTTTTTTTTTGTCTTTTTAAGTAGAGAAGTTCCAAAGAGAGCAACTCTGAACTGTGCTTGGGTAGTTTCAAATAGTTTAAATTTTTACACTATGTTGAATGCAGATCTTGCATAAGTTAAGCAAGTCTTTCAGACAATTTTTTTCTTTTTTTGGCTATTGTAATGTTTTATGTTTGTAACCTGGGCACTAGAAAAAGAAAATCAATATAAATGTAACAATTTTATTACTCTACATGGAAAGAAAAGGTTTTGTGTTCTTTATAGTAAAAAAAAAAAAGATTGTAACTGAGTTGAAAAACTGCTTTCTAGGACTTTACAAATTTATTTTATTCCCTGATCCTTAGAAAATTTAGTATTCATTATGTGCCGACTGGTCTTGAACTTGTCATGTAGCCAATGATGACCTTTCATTTCTGATCCTTTAGCCTCCACCTCCCAAATGCTGATAGTACAGGCTTTACTTCTATGCTTGGCATATACCATGTGAGGCACTGAAAACAAAGACACATGAATGTTATGGAATCATTCTATTTGCCAAGCTATATCATCTGTCTCTATTATTTATGTTCATTAAAATAAAATATTGGAAGATGGAAATCAGAATAAGGTAAAGATGAACAGGAAAACTAACGTCAGTATAGAAAATGTACCTCTTTGTCTAGGAAGTAGACCACTCTGCCTGGACTATACTGTTTCTGAACTCAGCCACTCTGACTCATTAGGGTTCATTTCTAGTCAACTGTATTACAACATGGAATGAGAACAGAAATAGCTCTGGGCAAGCACATCTGAACATGAACAGCATATCTGTAGTGGCAAGTTCCTGTTTAATGGGTTACCATAGGTCTTATCCTGTTCTATTTTTGTTGATTGAGAATTCCATATGTGCATAAAATGAATTATGATCAAGTCTGCCCTCAATTCACTCCCTTCTGGTTCTTCCCTTTCCCTACAAATGCCTTCTCAATTTCTTAGGTTTTTCTCTTCTCCTTCTTCTGCATCTTCAGCCTTTCCTTTTCAAATCAGAGTCAATTAGCTACTGCCAGTATGTGCCTGGTGTAAGGCTATCAACTGGGTGTCTTCTCCATGCAGGGGGCCTCTAAGGGTATGCAGAAAACTCTATTTTTCTGCAGTCAACATTGCCAATTGCTCACAATTTCAAGGTGGGACTTCTGGATTCTTCCTATCCATGCTGAGATTTTGTCTTCCTTGAGTTCATGCAGATATTCTTCATGAAGTCATGAACCCTGTCATATCATATGTTCAGGGGTCCTGCTGTGTACATTAAAAATGCTGTTTTGGTGGCTCTTTCACTATCTCTGACTCTATAAAAATTCTTCTGTGATGGTCCCTGAACATGGAGGGCATGTGATACAGATATCCAATCTAGGGCTGAGAACTCAATAGCTTATCTTTCTCTATACTTTGGTAATCTGTACATGTCTGTGTTAATCTCCATCTATTGCATGAAACTTCTCTGATGAGAGTTGAAAATGTTATAGTTAGACAGCTGCTCAAGTTTAACTGTTCTGGAATTAAGGAGCATTTGTGTTTTGTCATTCAGTCCCAGCAATGAGAAGTGACATTGTCTCACCATGTCACACATGAAATGAGTACACCTTCAATTTATTGGAAATTTGACCAGGAGAAATGTAAAGCAGAGGATAATGGACATGTGAAGGTACGGGTATACCAGGGAGTAAGTGGAACTTATGTGAAGTTGCTTGTGTTTGGATTTCACATTGGTAAGGCAACTCTGTTTGCTTAGGCTCTGCAATGATAAAAATACAAAGAATCAAAAATGAATAATGCATATGAAGTTAAATTAAATAAGAGCAAGTGAGATCCAAGATTTTACAAGGTGGCATAATGATGTTTAGATTGTATAACATGACAAGACAGTTCCATCACTATCATTAGCTTGTGTTAACATCTAAAGACGCCTAGAGCAGCTTCCCATGTGCTGAGAATTGTGTTCATTGGTACTCAAACATGATACTTTTCTTCTTCTTTTTTTGTTTTCCCCTTTTATATTGAAAATAGTTTCTTCTCTCATCCAATGTGTCCTGATTTATAGTTTCCCTTCCCTCCACTCCTACCATTTTTCCCTACCTATCCTCCCCTCCAGATCAGCTTCCTTTTTGTCTCATTAGAAAAGAACATGTTGTAAAGAGATGACACCCAAAAATGTCAGAATAAAATATAAGATACACCAAAACTATCACATAAAAATTGGACATGGCAGCCCAACAGACAGAACAGACTCCAAAGAACTGACACAAGAATCAAAACCACTAGTTTTTTACACAAGGAATCCAATAAAATTACTAAGTTGACAGCTAATATATATATGCAGAGGACCTGATGCAGACCCAGCTAAGCTCTGTGTTTGCTGCCTTAGTCTCTGTGAATTCATGTGCTTCTTGCCTAGATGACACAGAGGCCCTTGTTCTCATGCTGGTCCCTAGCTACCCTAGCTCTTATATTCACTCTGCCTCTTCCTTTTCAGGGTTCCCTGAGCAACTGGTAGAGGGACTTGATAGAGACATCCAATTTAATCTCTCTCTCTCTCTCTCTCTCTCTCTCTCTCTCTCTCTCTCTCTGTATGATGTCTGGCTGTAGATCTCTGCAACTGTTCCCATTTGTTGCCAGAGGAAGCTTCTCTGATGATGACTGAGTCAGGCACTTTCTGTGAGTATAGTAGAATATCATTAGAAGTCATTTTATTGATTTTTTTTTTTTAGATGACTAGAGTTTGGTATTGCCTTAGGTCTCTGGGCTATCTAGTCCCTAGCTCTTGGTTATCCAATCATTATCATGTGTGGTGCTCTGTCACGTCCCCCTCGACCAGCAAGGATGACGCAACTCACAAAAGCTCTTCTCCAGCAGTTTATTCAGGTCCCTTGAAAACAGTCTTCCGAATGCCCAGGCAGACCCAACCAACAGGCTAAATACTAAATGAACAGCCAATCAAGTAAAGCCACGTGGTGTTATCTTAGAGGCCCACGTATGCAGAAGAAAGCCAGATCAGCGGTCTTAGCCAAATATGGACTTGTTTACCACCAAGAGCGCTCACCGTCGGGCTGGTGGAAGGCGGAAACCAGCACCATCTTTAGGGCGCGGCACATCGCAGCTCTCTACAGTTCCCCCTTTTTTATTTTTTCTAAAGTTGGTAGAAGTCCCTGGAAAGACTACGTAATCCCCATATCTGGGGATCTCACAGTGGGCCTGAGCCTGTAGGAGGGCGGTGCTCAAACTCTTACCCGTCTCTGGGTCAGCCTCCCCACTCGGGACTGCCCTGTCTTAGGTGGCTAAGACTTACCCGTCAACTCCATCATTGACTTGCCAGACCCTAATATCCATGGAACGAATACCTCAGTGGGCAGGGACTATGCTTAGTGAAGATTTACTTCACAGCAGCGAGCCATGCCTGAGGGGACTGGCCAGCCTCAATGGCGACAAGGGCTTGTATAATCATGGCTGCATTACGCTTTTGTGTGGCTCTCATTTTGTAGATGCACCATAGGCAAACCAGACAGGCTAGTATCATCAGTATCGCCAAAGAGCCTATGCCCGCCCACTCCTTAAGATGATCCATAGCTGTCTGAATCCAGGAAGTCAAGCCAGTAGCCAGGCTCAGATCCACCCGAGTGGAATTGATGTGGACGATTGTCACTCTCAGCTCTCTCATCAAATTTTCAAACTCAGCCGACCAATCCTGTAAGAGGAACTTTGACAATTGTCTAGACAGATTAGCAGCCTTTGTAAAATTTTGATACTGCACGGAAGTAACACACAAACCTTGCAATTTCCACTCACACCCCAATTGTGCTAGTTGCCAAAGAGAATCAATCTGTTCTTGTATTAAATCTATGCGTTGATTAACTATAATAAGACCTCCTTTGAGATGAGAATTCATAGAGGTCTGAGTATCCAATGCCTGTGCTACAGTGGCTGAGATGTTATTCAAGGCATTGGCAGTCTGTATAGAACTAGACAAGGCAATAGCTGAGGCAGTAGCTCCCACAGCAGCAATAGTGATGGCAGTAACAATAGCTGCAGTGATGCCAAAATCTCTTTTAAACCTGAATAGCATCGTGGTATTAGGGGCCTCTACAGGAACTGGTACATATTGAGGCATTCTAGTCACCACAGCCACAGGAAAGGCTGTGGCATTCCAGCATAGGGCATAAAAACATATGCCCAGAGTGCATACTAACTTTTCTTCACCCAAGGATGCACTCCCATTACTTACAATCCACAGAAAAGGAGGCCAGAGACATACTGGCGAGGCTGAAAAGGTCTTATTGCGGTAAGAATGAAACAAAGATTTCCAAGTACCAGAGCCACTACCGCTAGAAAAATCCAGATTGGTAGCGGACCCTAGGGAAAAATTACCTCTTTGATAAATTCCTCCCCCAAGCATAATGACAGGTCCCAAGTCCATGCAACTTCCATTTACCCCACATAAAAGCCACAAATCAAAAGGATTGGTGGCAGTCTGCTGAGGATCCCTAGTAGATATATCAAGCATTCCTGTACAAGACTTATTCACTATATTACTAATCATGGGGCTAAAGGAAAAATAATCTTGTTGAACCCAAACTGCTCTGCGCTCCTGACATCCAGTCCAGGGAAAAGGTCCTTCCTCTCCTGTGGATCCTCTACAAAAAGGTGCCCAGCGTGGCTGTCTGGGGGGGTCCCGGTCAGAGACTCGTGTGGGCCACCATCCTTCAAGGCGAGAACCATTGCCTGAAAACAAACCACCACTACTACCCCCAAACCTCAGTTGTGGTAAAAAATCTGCTGACTGCTGAGACAATTTAATGCATTTTGTATCATCTGACCTATTGAAGCTCATTAAAAAGCACAGACTACCCTTCAAGCTGACATTTCTATTACCCTCTATAGGGCTTCTCTGATCATCAAAGGGAAGGTAGGGTAAGCCTAGGCTTCTATTACTGCTAAATAAGCGTGGAAACACAGTTGCATCATGTCTGACCGGCATCGGCTTTGGGAATATCGACAGGATCCCCCATCTCGGCTCAGTCATTCCTGACATACTCACTGCTACTATCACCAGGATCCTTAGGAAGGTCTTCATTACGAATCTTCCTCACAAGGTGTTCAGGCACCCACACTGGATCTTGTTGATCCTGAGGAAAAACACAAACAGACCCTCTCGCTCATGTTAGCACGGGGTCAGGCCCCCGCCAAGAGCCTGTCAAAATATCCTTCCACTTCACCATGCTTTTAGGTGAACCATGAGAATCCTGATGTCTGTCCGCTGCTGAGCGGCCTTGAGCATCCAAATTGAAAAAGTTTAAAGTAAATAAGGCTAAAGACATTCTCTCCTTGGGGGTACGGCCTTGGCCTATTCCCCCTCCACCCTGAAAGACAGGGTAGTACAGCTCATGTTTCACTTCCCTCCAGACATTTGGACAGAATGACCGCCCACTAGGATCATTCGGAGGGGAAGTCTCATTATATGAAGGCGGCGCCAGCACAGGCGGCCCCGGACCTGAGGGCTCTATCCGGGTGCAGTCAGAACTCTTCCTCAAAGATGACTTCTCCATTTTCTTTGTTAACATTTTAAGTTCCTCTTTAGACTCTGAGCTATCCTCTTCCAAAGTATCTTTCCCAGATTTGACCAAGCGCTCCTCTTTTAACTGTTCTAATGCCTTTTGTCCTTTTTCCACTGCCTTGCAATATCTCTGATCTCCTAAACAACTCCGAACAAGTCTCCAAATAGGCTGTGCTCCTCCCTGCAATGTACTTTGCTCCCAGGCAAAATCCAAGTCCTTGCCTAATTTGTCCCAGCAGGATACCGTAAGATTCCCAGACACCGCAAACCATGGAGCCACAGAATCGCATTCATTCAAAAATCTTTCTAGGGTAGACTTCTTAAGTTTCAAATTCCTAGCTAAAAGTAGCTCCTGAAGAGCCAGAAAAATTGGATGTGACTCAGACAATCCCATGATTAAAAATTTACCTTTTGTTCGCTATCTCCGCGAAACTTTACCTTTTGTTCGCTATCTCTGTGAAACTTTACCTTTTGTTCACTATCTCCGCGAAACTTTACCTTTTGTTTGCTATCTCCGCGAAACTTTACCTTTTGTTCGCGATCCCCGCGAAACTTTACCTTTTGTTCGCTATCTCCGCGAAACTTTACCTTTTGTTCACTATCCCCGCGAAACTTTACCTTTTGTTCGCTACCTCCGCGAAACTTTACCTTTTGTTCGCTATCCCCGCGAAACTTTACCTTTTGTTCGCTATCTCCGCGAAACTTTACCTTTTGTTCGCTATCTCCGTGAAACTTTACCTTTTGTTCGCTATCTC
>CAJQZJ010004856.1:8192649-8218937 GCA_907164525.1 Lophiomys imhausi | reverse complement strand
TTTGTTCGCTATCTCCGCGAAACTTTACCTTTTGTTCGCTATCTCCGCGAAACTTTATTGTCCTAATTTATCCCAGGAACTTACCAGCGCTGCCCTTGACTGCAGGAGTTCTGAGTCTTTTTTGGGTCCCCGTACGGGCCACCACTTGTCGCGTCCCCCTCAACCAGCAAGGATGACGCAACTCACAAAAGCTCTTCTCCAGCAGTTTATTCAGGTCCCTTAAAAACAGTCTTCTGAATGCCCAGGCAGACCCAACCCACAGGCTAAATACTAAATGAACAGCCAATCAAGTAAAGCCACGTGGTGTTATCTTAGAGGCCCACGTATGCGGAAGCAAGCCAGATCAGCGGTCTTAGCCAAATATGGACTTGTTTACCACCAAGAGCACTCACCGTCGGGCTGGTGGAAGGCAGAAACCAGCGCCATCTTTAGGGTGCAGCACATCGCAGCTCTCTACAGTGCTCCTTCTCATGGAGTGTTCCTTCAGTCAAATTATATATTGGTTGGCTAGTCCCAGAAATATTGACTCATTATCACCCTAACATATGTTGCAAGCCTGACAGATTATAACTCAAGATTTTGTTGCTGGGCTGGTATTTATGTTTCACTTATGGTAGCTAACAGAGTACCTTCCTGCAGCCAAGACACTAGCACATAGTAGAGAAAGCTCTATGTAGCTATTAGCTCAAATTTTCCATTTTTAATGATTTGTGTAGTTGTTGTCCTCAGCAATGGGGACAGGCTGTCATTTTGTGAAGAACAACACTTTGTTTTAGCAACCAGATGGGTTGTTGGCAATTTCCATGAGAATCCCTTGGCCAAGAACTCAATTGAAAGCAACCCACTCCCACTAAAAGAAGCCTCATTTGGTGACCAGAGATGGCCAGTTGAGATTCCATATCCCCTATTATTAGGAGAGCTCATTAGGATAACCTTCCTATATTTTAGAAAGTGTCCACTGTTCTAGGTTTCCATATCATTCCTCAAATGCCCTTCAATTCTAGTGTTCCCTCCTCTCCTTCTACCCTACATTTGCTCCACCTTCACACCTTATTTACCTGTTCCTGTCCCCTACCACCCCCAGTCCACCTGTAATATCTATTCTGTTTTTCCATCCAAGGGAGATATGTCCTCAATGGACACTTCCTCTTTACCAAACCTCACTGGATCTATGGATTGTAGCTTAGCTATCATTTTCTTAGTGACTAATATCCCCTTATAAATGAATACAAAACTATTTTTATCTTTCTGATTCTGAATTACCTAATTCAGGATGATCTTTTCTAATTCCATCCATCTGGCTTCAAATTCCATGTTGTCATTTTTTTTTAACAGCTGAGAAATACTCCACTGTATAAATGTACAACATTTTCTCTATTCACTCTTTGGTTAAGATATCTGGGTTATTTCCAGTCTCTGGCTGTTATGAACTGACCAGCAATGAAGATGGCTGACCAAGTGTCCTTGAAGTACTATGGAGCTTCCTTTAGGTACATGACCAACAGTGGTATAGCTGAGTTTTGAGATAGATAGATCCCCTCATTCAGAGGAACTGCCAAATGGATTTTCACAGTGGCTTTACAAGTTTGCACTCCCATCAGCATTAGAGTATTCTCCTTGCTTCACCTGATCAACAGCATAAGATGCCACTTTTGTTACTGATCTTTGCCATTTTGACAGTTGTAAGATGGAATCACAATGTAGTTTTGAATTGCATTTCCCTAATGGCTATGGATGTTGAACATTTCTTTAAGTGTTTCTGAGCAAATTGAGTTTCCTCTATTAATTCTCTATTTAAGTCTTACCCCTTTTTAAAATGGATTGTTTGGTTTATTAATGTCTACTTTCTTGAGTTCTTTGTATATTTTGATATTATTCCTCTATCAGATGTGGATTTAATAAAAATGCTTTGGTAGGATGGCCATTTTTATTATCTCAATTATACTGATCCATGAGCATAGGAGATCTTTCCATTTTCTGATATCTTCTTCAATTTCTTTCTACCAAAACGTGAAGTTTTTATCAGACAAGTCTTTCACTTGCTTGGTTAGAGTTACCTCAAGATAGTTTATATTATTTAAGGCTATTGTTAAAGTTGTTGCTTCCATCATTTTTTTCAGTCATTTGTAATAGGAGGATTACTGATATTTATGAGTTATTTTTCTATCTAGCTATTTGCTGAATATGTTTATAAGTTGTAGGAGTTCCCTGGTGCAATTTAAAGGGTCACTTATATATATTATCACATCATATACAATATAAAATACTTTAAATTATTTCTGTCCAATTTGTATCTCATTTTCGTATTGCTCTAGATAAAACATAAAGTACTATATTGAATAGCTATAGAGAAAATGTAAAACATTTTTTAAACTGAATTTAGTGGAATTGCTTTAAATATATCTCCATTTAAGTTTATGTTGTCTATAGCTTTATTGTAAACTGCCTTTGTTATGTTGAGTTATGTTTCTTTTATCCCTAATCTCTCAGGGATTTTTATTATGAAGGGATATTGGATTTAACAAATGGCTTTTCTGTGTGTAATGATATGACCAAGTTGGGTTTTCTCTTTCAGTTTGTTTACATTGTGAGTTACATTAACTGATTTTCATAGGTTAAACTCTCCCTGCATCTCTGAAATGAAGCCTATTTGATGATATCATGATGGTTGATCATTTTGATGTGTTCTTGGATTTGATTTGCAAGTATTTTATTAAGTATTTTGCATCAATGTTCATGATTTTAATTGTTCAATAATTCAACTTCTTTCTGTCTTTATGAGGTAAAATAATCAGGGTAACAGTAGCCTATTTTTTTTCCTTTATTTTTTATTTCTTCAAGTTACATCTCAATCGCAGTCCCCTCCCTATTCCCCCTCCAGTCCCACCCTCCCACCCTCAACCCCCCATCCTCTTCCCTTTTTTTTTTCTTTTAAGTTTAAGGTATATCTTATTTCCCCCTACAGTTTTCCCTTTCAGTTCAACAAATGGCTATTTCTCTTATAATAATAAATACAATACAGTACAACAGAGGTAATTAGGCCACAGTTATGAGGGTTATATGGCTTAACGTACATTTCCAATGACCAGTCCATATGTATTTGGTACCTGACTTTAACATTCTACTATCTAAACATCTCCATGAGTTTAAAGTTCTATATCTGACTCAACATTCATACTAATTGCAACACAATTTTAAAAGTATCTTCTTAGATCTATAACACTCTCTTGACTCCTAAACAACTCAAAATTTAATTATGACGTTCTATCTATCTGTTCTTCAATCACCTCAGAGACCTGAGAGGGATAAATATAACTGATTTTATAGGAAGTACAGGGTCTGCATCTTCGCAAACTAAGAAATGACATACCAGTGGCTGCCTGGACGGTTCCCATTTTCTCTCCATACATTACAGCATCGCTCTTCAGTCGTTTGGCCCCATTTCTCTGGCAAACATTGATTGTAGAGCAGGGGTTATGAAGGACTTACCTACTCTGTCTTGGCAGAGCTAGGCTGTCGACTTACCTGCTTCCAGGTTTTGTCCTTTTTGGACAGCATTCTGTCTACAGTTGGAGCAAGGGGCTTTTCCTACCAAGAGACAGGCTTGCGATTAATTCAATCATCTCCCACTGGAGATTCTTCGATGCTCATCTTCTACTTGGAGGAGAATAGGGGGTGCTGCCAGTAGTTGATATGTCTTGATATAAAAAAAATCTAAAGTTACGAAAACATCTTTGAATGCCATATTCTGCAGATCTCTTGAGGTTTTTGAAGAGGCCCTGTCTATCTCTTATATTAGGGTAGGCAGATGTTGCTTGTCTCTTAGCAGGTTTATTTCTGATTAGCTTAGCAAGTAACTATAATAGGCTGTCATAGTACCTAACAGAATGACTGGCTTGCATAACCATTAGTTTGCATTTCTTAATTATCCTAAACAGTTTATGACAGTTAGTAGTTAAAGGCCGAAACATCACATTTCATTTTTTTTCTTTACCTCCTAACCCTTCCATCCCATTTCTCTGGGGTGGGGTGTCCTTATATAACAGTCCCTCATCTCAGTTGAGAGGTCATGTGAGGGCCAAGAGCCTCTTCATTCATTGGGGATCTACGAAGCAGTACCATCAGTGAAAAGTGTCTCGTTGCCTGGGAGAGAGAACAGCAGCCTTTTAAAGTGAATCAGACAATGTTCCTTCTGTTTCTATTTTGTGAATTAATTTGAAAAATATTGGCATTAACTCTTCTTTGAAAGTCTGATATAATTCTGAGCTAATGTCATCTGATCCTGGGCCTTTTAGGCTGGGAGACTTTTAATGAATGCTTGTATTTTCCTAGGGTTATACGTATATTTTAATTGTTTATCTCATTTTGACTTAACTCTGGTAAGTGGTGCATGTAGAGAAAATTACACATTTCTTAAAGATTTTCCCATTTTTAGAGTAATAGTTTTTAAATATATGCTCATGATTTCTGGATTTCAGTGGTGACTGTTGTTTTGTTACTCATTTTTTTAATTAGTTAATTTAGATATTCTTTCTTCTTTTTGACAAGTTCAGATAATGGTTTGTCTATCTTGTAGATTTTCTCAAGGAACCAACCATCTGTTTTATTGATTATTTGCATTACTCCCTTTGTTTATATTTTATTGTTTTCATCCCTGGATTGAATTACTTCTTGTTCTCTAATCCTTTTGGATATGATGACTTATTTTTCTTTTAGAGGTATTAGGTGTGCTTTTAATTTGTTAGTATGAGATAACTCCTTTTTTTTATTCATAGCACTTAGTGCTATGAATTTGCCTCTTAGAACCATATTTGAATTTGAATATGGCATATTCAATAAATTTGTCCCACAAATTTGAATATGCCATATCTTCATTTTCTTTGAATACTAGAAAGCATTCAATTTCTTTCTTTGTTTCTATTTTAACCCATGTTTCACTCAGTAGAGAGTTGTTTAGTTTTCTTGAATTTGGAATGTTTCTGTTGTTTCCATTGTTGTTGATATCTATCTTTAGTCCATGGTGATCTGATAGGATGCAGGGAGTTACACCAATTTTGTAATATCTGTTATGACTTGCTTTGTGTTTGAGTATATAGCCAATTTTGGAGACAGATCCATGAGGTGTAGAGAAGATAATACATTCCTTTGTGTTAGGAAGAATTGGTCTATAAATATCTTTTGAAAACATGTTGTTTATAATATGTTAAGTTCAGCTTTTCTCCATTTAGTTTTTGTCTAGATGACCTGTCCATTGGTAAGAGTATGGTATGTAGGTCGCACACTATCAGTGTTTGAGAGTCAATGTGGGATTTTAGCTGTAGTACTATTTCCTTTATAAAGGGGGGGGGTGCTTTGTACTTGAGGCATATATGTAACTCATTGAAAAACATCTTGGAAGATTTTTCATTTGAGTTAGTATACCTTCCTTATCTCTTATGATGTGTTTTGGGTGGAAGTCTATACTGTTAGATATTAAAATGGCTATACCAACTTGCTTCTTAGATTCATTTGCTTGGAATATCTTTTTTCTAAACTCAGAAATCTTGTTTGCTCTTCTGTTATGCTAATTTGTGTCTTTTTATTTGGATATTGACACCATTGTTATTGAACTGTCTCAATGACTAATAGTTGTTGATTCCTGTTGTTTTGTTTTTATCGTTGGAGTTGGTGCTATTGGGTGGTGGTGGTGTGTGTTAATGTGTGTGTGTGTGTGTGTGTGTGTTTTCTTTCTTTTCTTTTTGTGGTTATGACATTATTTATTCCTTGTGTTCTCATGGGTGTTGTTAACCTCGTTCATTTAAAGTTTTCCTTCTAGCTTCTCTGGTAGGACTGGATTTGTAGATATATTTTGTATAAATTTGGGGTTATCATGGAATATCTTATTTTCTCCATCTATGTTGATTGAATGTTCTGCTGGGTATAGTAGTCTGGCCAGGCATCTGTGGTCTCTTACAGGCTGTAGCACATAAGTCCTGGTCATTCAGGCATTAATGGTCTGCATTGAAAAGTCAGGTGTGATTCTAATAGGTTTGCTTTTATATATTACTTGATATTTTCGTGTGTAGCCTTTAATATTCTTTCATTGTTCTATATGTTTAGTGTTTTGATTATTATGTGATAGGGAAATTTCTATACTAGCTAAATCTATTTAGTATTCTATATGCTTATTTTACATATCTAGGCATATATGTAAAGAAAAGAATATCTTTTCAGGTTAGAAAAATGCTTGTCTATGATTTTGTTGCAAATATTTTATGGATTTTGAGGTGGAATTTTTCTTCCTGTATTCTTATTATTCTTGGGTTTGGCTTTTTCATAGTGTCTTTAGATTTAACATTTTTTTTTTTGACCTGTGTATCATTTCTTCTATTGTTTCTTCAATGCTTCAGATTCTTTCTTCCATCTATTGTATTCTGTTGGTGAAGTCATCTTCTGTAGTTCATACTGGAATTCCTAAATGTTTAATTTCCAGAATTATCTCAATTTATGCTTTCATTATTGATTCTATTTCTATTTTCAAGTTTTAAATAGTTTTGTTTCCTTCAACTGATTGTGTTTTCTTTTATTTGTTTAATGGATTTATTCATTTCCTCCAGTTGTTTGTGTTTTCCTGGATTCTCATTCCTGCTTTAAGGGCCTCTATGATCTTCATACAACTGGTTTTCAGTTCTTTTTCTTGTGCTTCTTCCCTATTAGAACATTGAGGGCATGCTGTGATAGGATAGCTGAGCTCTAGTGGAGAATTATTGCTCTGGCTATTTTTGATTTTGTGTTTACACTGGAGTCTAGAAACCTGGGTTTGGGATGACTATAGATAGGTGGTGATTTCTGGATTTGTCTATGTTGGGTGAGTATTTTGTCGCTTTTTTGTTTGTTTCTTTGTTTCCTCTCTGGATTTTCAGAGATAGTGATGGTTTTGTGTTGCCTATTTCCTTGTCCTGCTTTACTTGTTTTCTTGATTTTTGAGGCAGTTGTTTGTTTGTTTTTGTTTTAGTTTATGTTTTTGTTTTTCAGTACACACCTCTTGGTATTGGAGAATAATGAAATGAGTAAACAGAAATAAGGCTTTGTGAAAAGATGGTTGAGGTCTTGTGGGGATGAGGTCAAAGAGAAAAGGGGAAGTACAGCAGATATCCTGCTACAGGGCTGGGAGTGAGACAGTGGGATTAGATCTAAGCAGCAGTAGGAGAGGTGTACATGTGCCATCCATCTGCTTGTTGTCTTGGGAGGACTGACCCTTAGGTTAGCACTCGTGTCTGCTGTTGTTGGGGACTGGGGCAAATCAATGAATAGGGATAAGGAGATTAGAAGGCAAAGATCTGTGAGATCTTCAGGAGATTGAAGCAAATTGGGGAAGGAACTGTCAGAAGGCTGCCATAGTTATTCTACTGCTGAACTTGAAATAACACTGGGGAATTAGATCTGGGGGAACAGACAAAGAGAAATTAAAGTCAGTGGACCACATACCTAGCTGTCTGGCAGATATGAACTATGGATTAGCCTAAGGTGACTGTTGCATTTGGAGGCAGTTTCCCTGTCCTCCTTAGCTGGTGTGTTCCCAGTGAATTACTTTTTTTCTATTAATTTAAATCCTATACACAGCCTACTACCTGTCTTCTTTGTCTTGGTACCTTTATAAAATTACTACATTAGATAATTACACCTACTCTATATCTTCTGAGGTCAAGGTTTAACTACCTTATTCTTTAACATATAATAATAAGCTCATGATTTTATCATAGTGTACTTATATGAAAAGGTAATTTTTCTGATAGCACTTTTCAAGGGATATATTTAAGATTCCATTGTCTGTAGTCAACGGAATAAACATGAGAAATTATATATAATCTAACTGATTTAATTTTTTATTTTTTTGAATTTATTAATATTCCACTCCAGAATATTAGGTAAGAGAAGTACTTCACTCCACAATATTAGGCAAGAGAAGTGATTTTGCCTGGCATTAGGCATCTCAGGTTTTAGATTAGTGACTATATTTCTGTTTTGGAAAGATGAAAATAAATTTTAGGCATGTGTATGAATTTCTCTGTTCCTGTTGCTATTGAATTACTTCATAAGAACATAGGCAATTATTTATACAAAACACAGGGAGATGAATGACTTACAAATTGTAGCTGCTTACCATTTAAACTCATAGCTTAATTGTTAGTATAATCACTCACAAAATTGGCTTGAGAGAAATAAGACATAAATAGATTAAGACCAATTAGATAGTATTGAGTCCTATGTCTTTACTACTTGATTTTAAACTTTTTTTCCTGATAATACTTGATAAAGACTTAGTTGTATGGAAACATAGTCATTTTGACTCAGTGGGACTAAATCTGAGGATCTATGTCTTCAGAGTGTGTTTTGCCAACAGAATTCTGATATTGTATACGCCACCTGATGGCTATACATTGAATATATATGTACAACTAGTTCTATGTTCTCCCTCTCTGCTTCTCTCTTCTAAAATAGTCACCATGCTCCCATCATTGAGGCCCATTCTATTTATTTTATATAACTCCCAATTTCTTCCTAAAGTCTCTGTACATAATGTCTAATATTTGATTATGCTCAACTCTCAGAAAAATTGATTGAATTCAACATATTAGTCCTGGAAGAAACTTTAAAATTATATTCAAATCATGGTACGTTCAAACTATTTAACTGGTAATAAAAAGAACATTTTAAAAAGCTAAGCATTAAAGGTAGCTTAGGTACCATTCTCAGGACTAATTTACAGTCAGTCTGCATAAACAGTGCTGCTAAAAGAGTTAGCAAAATTAAATTGTAATTCAATAAGAAGAAATTTTAAGATGCCATAAGAAAAAGATAAGCTAGGCAAATAGAAAGATAGAAAAACTAATAAATAGATATATTATTGACTTTAGATTTTTAGATATATGATAAATGACAGCTAGATAGCTAGATAGAGATAGATAGCTGATAGATATATAGATGATATATATATATATAGATAGATAGATTACAGACAAATAGATAAATAGGTAGATGATAGATGATGGATAGATAGATAGACAGATATTTAGATAGACAAGTAGATAAATAGATGATAGACAGGGAGATAAGTAAATGATAAATATCAGACAGATAGTTGAGCAGATGATAGATAGATAAATAGTATGCATTATCATTTCTTTATTATTGTCATTCTACATGACAATTTCCTACTGAAGCAACATCTTACACAGATTTATCCCACCTAAATTTAGCCTTATATTTTGAAATAAAAGTAAATAATTCTCTGTATTTGGACTTGTTTATATTTACCAAACTGGAACATTATTTCATATATAAAATTTTCCCTCCCTGCATTTCTCTGACCCAGGCCAATCAGATTATGAAGGATTCACGATGCCCATAGGTTTCTTACTCCCCATCTTTAGCTTCTATAATTTCTTCCCTTGTTATCATACCATTTACCCTACTTTTTCCTTCATCATAATGAAGCTAAAGTATATTCTTTTATTTTCCTGAGTTCTTTCTTTATTTTTTTTCTCCTGTGAGTGGTCTTGCTAGTTTTCTAGAGCTTGGACTTAGCCATATGGTCTGTTAGGTAGGATTTAACTTTTGATTAAGCTGACTCTTGGAGTTTGGATTTCTCCATAGTCCCAAGCCCCTGTGAACACATGGACTTCCAAGAAGACCCAGAACAGAACTGTCATCCTAAAGCAAAAGTAGCAAAATCTAATAATCTTTTTCCAACCAGATTCTATAAACATATGTCTTTGACCTGTCAGACAAGCATATAATTTGTAAACTTTATTATCTGTACCCTTGCCGACACTCTTATTGATGTAGTGATATTATGCATTCTAAATTTTAATTAACCTGCTCCCAGAAGCCTGTTTGATGTACACCAAGTAATGCTGTGTTACCCTGCTTTCTAATCATTATCTCTGATTGACTTTAATAAAATGCTAAGGGATGTGATTGAGCAGAAAGAGAAGTAGGCAGGGTTCCAATGTTCAAAGTCTTCTGGGACAGACAGAGAGCATCATGGGTGGAAGAAGCCAGGAGCAGGAAGTAGGACACATGCCATGGGCTTGAGAAAAGAAGATTATGCCATGTGGCCTGAAACACCAGCATAGTATGGAGAAAAACAGCCTAGAGGACATATTACATATGGGGTCATATTTGGGGGAATAGGCTTAATGGCTAGCTTAGATGGGCTAAGATTATAAAATCCAGGCTAAGGTTTGATAAAAATCCATCAGTATCTCTGTTTGCTCATTGATAATGTCAGGTTAAGGATTAGTACCACCATAGAGGAATGAAGATGGTGGTGGCTGACACAGACATGTTTTGAGGGCAGGGAAACCAGTTAGAAAAATGCAGAGGTATAATCACACTGAGCAACAATCTGAGAGGGACAAACACACTAGAGCCCATGCCGCAAACCCAGGGACAAATAAAAGTTCCTGGGCTAGACTCTCAGATACTCAGATAAACAAATGACCCAGTTGTGGAAACATGAGAGCTTCATGTCAAGAGAAACCTATAGTTCTGAGCCTTTCAGGAACCAAGCTAGCAGCTACTAATCCCAGAAAGGGGTATTCACCAGGTTTCTGAGCCCCCAGCTTCCAAGCAGGCATTCCAGCACCAAAAAGAGGACCAGCAGAGTAACGGGAACAGGTATATTTTCAGAGGAACCATTATGGTGGCAACCAAAAGCACATTCTGAGCTACAGGAGAACTGCCAGAACCTCGTGATATATCTCTAGCAGAATGGTGGTCTTGGAGGCACAAGTATATTTGGGCTCACCCAGAAAGACTTTGGACATTTCAGGTCTCTCTACCGTACATGCAAACACTCAGAACATAGCAGCAAGACAAGGCAGCAGGGCCACTTCTAGTGGTGGAGTGGCCTGCAGGTCTGATCAACTCAGGGTCAGGGAAGGCAGCTCTGACTTTTAGACAGAGGTCCTCCTGGCTTCCTGAGTCCCAAGCTTACCTGCAGTCACTCCAGCACCCAAAAGAGGACCAGCAGAGCTGCAGAAACAGTAAGATCAGACAGGGCTAAAAGGGGTTGGTCGGCTTAAAAGGGAGTGGCATTCAACTGAGCCCAAGCCTGTGGAAAGGATGTAGTGTTCATATCAGAGCACCCTGCCAGTGCACCTTTCCCTCCATGGCTTGGTACCTGATATTCAGCATCTACAGTTACGACCATGGAGCAGTGGGTTATTGGCCTTTGTAAACTGACCAAGTGACACAGACTACAAGGGCTCAGTGCTTCTGGCTGAGAGGCACAGAGGTGCTCCAGAAATCACCTAGGAAGAATGGCCTGGGAGGGGACCACAACCACAGACCTGACCCTTGGACCTGACACATGAGCTGCATGGGATCTGCAGCTCTAGCCTATAGTCCCTGGACCTCTGACCCACCACTGACTCATTAGGAACTCCTGCTGGATTTCAGAAATCTACAGGCTTGAATAACATACCCCACCCCAATCCCTGACCTGAGTATCCTGTTGAGAAACAACAGGAAGGGATGAATTTTGGGAGACCCACTAAGATCCAGCCCCAAAACAAGGCCCAACCCAGCCTGTGGAGAGCTACAGATCACCAAGATTATACGGCCTCTATAGCAAACATCTTTCCTTCACACTAGGTCCCAAAGACAATAGGAACAATCAGCTAAGGACAAATGGTTAAAGCTCATTGAGAGAAGAGGTACCATCAGAGAAAAGTGTCTCGTTGCCCGGGAGAGAGAACTACTAAACAAACAAATCAATAAGCATACAATAGATAGAAAAGACTAAAAAATAGAAAAAATATAACTAATATATAAAAAATAAATAAAAATTAAAAATAAGATGTCTATGTCCAAGTTCCCTTTGGTGTGTTAGTTGTAGTATCGATACCTTCTACTATATAGCTTAAATCCTACTATAAGTGAATAGATGCCATATGTGTCTTTCTGAGTCTGGGTTAGTTCACTCAGGATGAGATTTTCTAGTTCCATCCATTTGGCTGCAAATTGCATAATTTCATTGTTCCTGATAGCTGAATAGTATTCCATTGTGTAGATGTACCACAGTTTTTTAACCCATTCTTCGATTGAGGGACATCTGGGTTGTTTCCAGTTTCTAGCTATTACAAATAAGGCTGCTATAAACATAGATGAGGAAACTTCCTTATGATTCCGTGAAGAGGCATTTGGGTGTATAACCAGAAGTGGTATGGCTGGGTCCTGAGGCAGAGCTATTCCTAGTTTTCTAAGATATCGCCAGACTGACCTCAATAGTGGTTGCACAAGCCTGCATTCCCATCAACAATGGAGTATGGTACCCCTTTCTCCACACCCTCGCCAGCATGTGCTATCATTTGAGAACAAAACAGTCAAAAGTCAGGGAAATATGACTCCAACAAAATTAAGTTATGCTAATACAGCAAGCCCTGACCATCCCGCCACAGCTGAAACACATGAATGAATGTAATCTATACTTATGAAAATAATAGAGGCCTTAAAAGAAGAAAATATATCCCTGAAAGAATTTAAAAAGAGAACAATTCTCCAAGTGAAAGCAGTGGAGAATTCCATTAAAGACCTCCAAACAAACTCAGTCAAACAAGAATGGGAAAGAGACAAGGCTATGAAAGATTTTCAGGCAAAGACAATCAAATTAGAACAGAAAATGTATAAAACATTTCAAGAGCTTAAATTAGAAATGGAAACAAAAATAAAACACAAACAGAGACAAACGTGGAGGTGGAAAAGCAAGGAAAGGGAACAGCAACTATAGACAAGATTATCACAAATAGGATACAGAGATGGAAGACAGAATCTCAGGCATGGAAGACTAGATTGAAGAAATCAGTACAATAACCCAAGAAAATGAGAAATCTAAAATATTCCTAACCCACAACATCCAAGAAATCAAGGGATGGACTCTAAGAATTATAGACATAAATGAAAGAGAAGCCTCCTGACTCCTAGTTCCAGGAAACATACATATTCAACAAACTCATAGAATAAAATTTCCCAAACCTGAAGGAAGAGATGCTGGTAAAAATCTAAGAAACGTTGAGAACATCAAATAGATTAGACCAGAAAAGAAGTTCTTCCGGCCACATAAAAATGAGACCCACAGAACAAAGAAAGAATAGTAAAATCTGTAAGAGAAAAAGGTCAAGTAACATATAATGACAGACCAGTCAGAATTACATCTGATTTCTCCTAATAAATTTTAAAAGCCAAAAGAGCATAGGCAGACATGGTACAAACCATAAAAGACCATAGGTGCCAGCCCAGCTACTATACCCAGCAAAACTTTCTATCACCATAGACAGAGAAAACAAGATATTCCATGACAAAAGCAAATTTAGACAATATCTGTCCACAAATCCAGCTCCACAGAAGATCCTAGAAGGAAAATTCCAACTCAGCGAAGATAACAACACCCAATAAAACACAGGATACAAAAAACTCCACTGCAACTAAACCAAAAGAAACACACAACCACCACCTACATCAAAATAGCAGGAAATAACAATCTATGGTCATTAATATCTCTCAACATCAATAAACTCAACTTCCCAATAAAAAGATACAGGCTTACAGAATGGATCAGTAAACAAGACCCATCATTTTGCTGCATATAAGAAATGCACCTCACTAATAAACATGGACTCTACCTCAGAGTAAAAGGCTGGGAAAAGATTTTCCAAGCAAATAGTCTGAGGAAGCAAGCTGGAGTAGCCATCCTAGTATAAAATAAAATAGACTTTCAATCAAAATTAATCAAAAAAGATAGGGAAGGACATTGTATACTAGTCAAAGGAAAAATTCATCAAGATGAGATCTCAATACTGAATATCTATGCCCCAAATACAAAGGCACCCACATTTGTAAAAGAAACTCTTCTAAAGCTTAAACCACACATCGATCCCTACACATTAACAGTAGCAAACTTCAACTTCCCACTCACAACAATGGACAAGTCATCAAGACAGAAAACAGAGAAATAATGAGACTAACAGAGATAATAAATCAAATGGACCTAAAAGATATCTACAGAACATTTCACTCAAACCCAAAAGAATATACCTTCTTTTACCACCTCAAAGAACCTACTCCAAAATTGTCCATATAGTGAGATACGAAGTAAGCCTCAAGAGATACAAGAAAATTGAAATAACCCATTGCATCTCATCAGACCACCATGGATTAAAGGTGAACTTCAACAACAACAGAAATAAGAAGAAGCTTACATATTCATGGAAACTGAACAACTCTCTACTTAATGACCAATGAGTCAGGGAAGAAATAAAGAAGTAAATCAAAGACTTTCTAAAATCCAAAGAAAATGAAGGCACAACATACCCAAACCTAAGGGGCACAATGAAAGCAGTGCTATGAGGAAAGTTCATAGCACTAAGTGTCTTCAATAGGAAAATGGTGAGGGGTCATATTAGCAACTTAAGAGCAGAACTGAAAATGATAGGAAAAAAGAAGCAAACATTCTCAAGAAGAGCAGATGCCAGGAACTCATCAAACTCAAGGCTAAAACCAACAACTTAGAAACAAAAACTACAATACAAAGAATCAAGGAAACAAAGAGTTCGTCTTTTGAGAAAATCAACAAAATAGACAAACCCTTAGCCAAACTAACTAAAAGGCAAAGGGAAAATTCCTAAATCAACACAATCAGAAAGGAAAAGGGAGAAATGATAAAAAACAGTGAGGAAATACAAAAAAAAACAAAAAACTTCAGGTCTTACCTTAAAAACCTGTACTCTACCAAATTTGAAAACCTAAGTGAAATGGACAATTTTTGTAATAGATTCCACCTTCCGAAGCTAAATCAAGATCAGGTTAACAGATTAAACAGCTCTATAACCCCTAAGGAAATAGAAACAGTCATTAAAAATCTCCCAACCAAAAAAAGCGCAGGGCAGATAGTTTCAGCTCAGAATTCTATCATACCATCAAAGAAGAGCTAAAACAAATAATATTCAAACTCTTCCACAAAACAGAAACAGAAGGAACACTGCCAAACTCATTCTATGAGACCACACACCATGATACTTAAACCACAGAAAGACTCAACAAAGAAAGAGAACTTCAAACCAATTTCTCTCATGAATATAGATGCAACAATATTCAATAAAATACTTGCAAACAGAATCCAACAACACATCAAAAGTATCCTACACCTGAGATGTAACTTGAAGAAAAAAAAATAAAGTATTTATAAAAAAAAAAAAGTATCCTACACCATGATCAGGTAGGCTTCAACTCAGGAAAACAATATTCAACACTCCTTCATGATAAAAGTCTTAGAGAGAATGGGCATAGAAGGATCAAACCTAGAATTAATAAAAGCAATGTACAGCAAGTCAGTAGCCAACCTCAAATTAAAATAGAGAAAAACTTAAAGCATTTCCTTCAAAAATCAGGGACAAGGCAAGGATACCCACTCTCCCTATATCTCTTCAACATAATACTTGAAGTTCTAGCTAGAGCAATAAGACAACTAAAGTGGATCAGTGAAATGCAAATTAGATGGGAAGAATTTAAAGTATCTCTGTTTGCAAATGATATCATAGTATACATAACTGACACCAAAAATTCCAACAGATAATTCCTACAACTGAAAAAACTCTTTCAGCAAGGTGACTGGATACAAAATTAATTCAAAAATATCAACAGCCCTTCTTTATACAAGAGATAAACGGTCCAAAAAAGAAATTAGGAAAACAAGAAACTTCACAATTGCCACAAACAATATAAAATACCTTGGGGTAATAAAAACCAAGCAAATGAAAGACCTGTATGATAAAGAACTTCAACTCCTTAAAGAAAGAAATTAAAGAGGACATCAGAAGATGGAAAGATCTCCCATGCTCATGGATAGGTAGGGTCAACATAATAAAAATGGCCATCCTTCCAAAAGCAATATACAGATTAAATGCAATTCCTATAAAAAAACCAACACAATTCTTTACAGACCTTGAAAGAAGAATTCTCAACTTCATATGTAATGACAAAAAATCCAGAATAGATAAATCAATCTTGTACAATAAAAAAAATCTGGAGGCATCACCATCCCAGATTTCAAGCTATACTACAGAGGAATAGTAATAAAAACAGCATGATACTGGTATAGAAAAAGACCAGTGGATCAATGGAATCGAATTTAAGACCCAGAAATGAACACACACACCTATGGTCACTTAATTTTTTAGAAAAAATCCAAAACCGTACAATGCAAAAAGGACAGCATATTCAACAAATGGTGCTGGTCTAACTGGATGTCCATATGTAAAAGATTAAAATTAGACCCATACTTATCACCATGTATAAAACTTAAGTCCAAGTGGATCAAAGACATTAACATAAGGCATGACACACTAAAACTATTAGAAGAGAAACTGAGTAAAACCCTCAAACTCATTGGACAGGTGACAACTTCCTGAACAGAACACCAACAGCTCAGGCTCTAAGACGAACAATCAATTACTGGGACCACATGAAACTGAAAAGCTTATGTAAGGCAAAAGACACTGTCATTTGAAGAAAACAGCAACCTAGAGATTGGGAAAAAAAATCTTCACAAACCCCACATCCAACAGAGGACTAATATCCAAAATTTAAAAAGAACTTAAGAAATTAAACATCAAGAATCCAAATAATCCAACTAAAATATGGGGAACACAACTAAACTAGGAATTTCGAAAAGAAGAATCTCTAGTATACCAGAGACACTTGAAGAAATGTTTAACATCCTTAATCATCAGAGAAATACAGCTCAAGACAATTCTGAGATTCCATCTCACACCTGTCACAATCAAAATCTCAAAAGACAGCACATGCTGGTGAGTTTGTGGAGAAAGGGGAACAATCCTCCATTAGTAGTTGAGTGAAAACTTGTATAACCACCATGGAAATTGGTCTGGCGATATCTTAGAAAACTTGGAAGAGTTCTACCTCAAAACCCAGCCATACCACTTCTGGGCATACATTCATAAGATTACTCACCAAACTACAAGGACTTTATATCTATGCTCAAGGAAACCTTATTTGTAATAGCTAGAAACTGAAAACAACCCAGATGTCCACAACTGAAGAATGGATAAAACAAACAAACAAACAAAACACTATGGTAAATTTACACAATGGAATAATACTCAGTTATCAGAAACAAGGAAGTCATGAAATTTGCTGCCAAATGAATGGAACTAGAAATACTCATCCTGAGTGAGCTAACCCAGATTCAGAAAGATGCACATGGCATCTGTTCACTTATAACAGGATTTTGCTCATATAATACAAGATAATGATCCTACAACCAACAGACTGAAAGGAACAGGAATATGGACTTTGTTTCCAATAAGTGGGATACTTTGCCCTAGTGGAGCTACCAGCACAAAAGGAAGCTCTTAGTGCTCATATTACTGATGAACTGAGGGGGATTGAGATGCGGTGATATCCCTCACCAGAGGAGGAGAATAGCTGGGAGAGCGAAGCAGAAGGTAGAAGGTTGGGACCAAGAATAGTGGAGGGTGGGCATCCAAGATGATGGCAGCAGCCTGCGTGGACGTATTTTGATTTTGGGGTTAACAGTCACAAGACGGCGAGTGTTGCAGGACGCTTTACAAATGGCACGACCCCTTCTAAATCTCACCCAGCTACCCAGGAACCACTGAGAGTCCCTGGGAAGAACGTTCCTTCCCACTCTCCGACATACAAGGAAGCCGCTGGATCCGGGAATCTGGACCCTCATCCCCCACCAGGAGAGACTCCTGGTAAATTCCAATCTAAAACCCAACAGGCAGATTCAGATCCCACGCAGAGAGAATCCCCACCCTGCTGGGAACCCCAGGTCTCGCACAGACTATCCAACTATCTGGCGAAAGGTTGTGACCCTTGGAAGTGAGCACAGCTCCACAGCTCGGCTAAAAAGTGTCTTCAGACTGAAGATCACAACCCACTGCTGTGAAGTCACTGGCCAGTTTGCAAGCCGGGGGAGCAGCAAGGCCGTTGGAGGTGAAGGGCAGATTTACCCACCACAGGAACCAACCCCGGGCAAACTGCAAGATATTTGAAACTGTCATATATCGCACTTTTGTACTAGTACTGGCCCTTCTGACGGGGAACCAGAGCTTACTTGTACACAGATCCACCACCTGGATTAGTTGGGTCTCCACCTAGGAGGCAGGGCTGAATGACTCACCTTATAGGGGTGGAGTAAGGCAACTCGAATCCTACACCAAAGCGCCCCCTTTGGACCCAAGTCCAGAAGACAGCTAAAAAATTCGACATGGCCAGAGGCCCCAGACAAAAAAAAAAAAAAAAAAAAAAAACAGAGCAAAATGTCTCCAACAAAAGAAAGCAACACTATTCCACCCAGCCCGAACCACCTCACTACTGCTGAAACACATGAAAATGATGACAATTCTTCTTTATGTAAAGTGATAGAGTCCCTTGAAGAAGAACTTAAATCTATGAAGGAATTCAAAGAAGCCACAATTTTACAAGTCAAAACAATGAATAACACCATTAAAGAGCTCCAAGCCAAGGTGACTCAGCTTGAACAGGAAAAGGACAGATCAATGAAAGATTTCCAGGCAAAAACAATTAAACTTGAGAAGGAAATGTACAAAACGAACAATACCATTCAAGACATGAAAATAGAAATGTAAACAATAAAGAAAACACAGTCAGAGTTAAGAAAGGAAATGGAGAATCAAGGGAAGAGAACAGGAACTACAGATGTGAGTATCAAAAATAGGACGCAAGAGATGGAAGACAGGATCTCAGGCATGGAAGATTCGATGGAAGAAATCAGTACAACACCCAAAGAAAATGAGAAAGCTAAAATATCTCTCACCCACAACATCCAAGAAATCAAGGACTCAATGAAAAGAGGGAACCTAAGAATTATAGTCATAGAGGAAAGAGAAGACTCCCAATTCCATGGTCCAGGAAATATCTTCAACAAAATCATAGAAGAAAACTTCCCAAACCTAAAGAAAGAGATGCCAGTAAAAATCCAAGAGGCTTACCGAACACCAAACAGATTAGATCAGAAAAGAAACTCCACTTACCACATAATAATAGAAACTCCAAATGTAGAGAAAAAAGAAAGGATATTAAAAGCTGTAAGAGAAAAAGGCCAAGTCACATACAATGGCAGACTCATCAGAATCACACCTGACTTCTCTTCAGAAACGTTAAAAGCTAGAAGGGTGTGGACAGATGTCCTACAAGTCCTGAGAGAACATAGGTGCCCAGCCAGACTACTATACCCAGCAAAAATTCCTATCAACATAGAGGAGAAAACAAGATATTCCATGACAAAATCAAATTCAAACAATATCTCCTCACAAACCCAGCCCTACAGAAGATCCTAGAAGGAAAATTCCAACACAGAGAAGATAACTACACCCAAGAACACAGAGGAAATAGAAACCTCCACAGCAACTAAACAAAAAGAAACACAAGACAACCAGCTATGCCAAAATAATGGGAAATAATAATCCCTGGTCACTAATATCCATCAACATCAATGGACTAAACTCGCCAATAAAAAGACACAGACTTACAGACTGGATCTGTAAACAAGACCCATCTTTTTGCTGTATACAAAAAACACACCTCACTATTGAAGATAAACACTATCTCAGAGTAAAGGGCTGGAAAAGGTTTTCCAAGCAAATGGACCTAGGAAACAAGCTGGAGTAGCCACCCTAATATCAAACAAAATAGACTTCCAATTAAAGTTAATAAAAAAAAGACAGAGAAGGGCATTACATACTCATTAAAGGAAATATTCACCAAGAGGACATCTCAATATTGAACATCTATGCCCAAAATAAAAAGGCACCTACATTTATAAAAGAAACGCTTCTAAAACTTAAATCACACATCAATCCAAGCACTTTAATAGTGGGAGACTTCAACACCCCACTCACAACTATGGACAGATCATCAAGACAGAAGCCAAACAGAGAAATAATGAGTCTAACAGAGATCATGAACCAAATGGACCTAACAGATATCTACAGAACGTTTCACCCAAAACAAAAGAATACACCTTCTTCTCAGCACCTCACAGAACCTTCTCCAAAATCGATCATATAGTTGGACACAAAGATAGCCTCAACAGATACAAGAAAATTGAAATAACCCCTTGTATCTTATCAGACCACCATGGAATAAAGCTGGACTTCAATAGCAAAAGAATCAACAGAAAGTCTACACTCACATGGAAATTGAACAACTCTTTACTAGAGGACCACTGGGTCAGGGAAAAAATAAAGAAGGAAATCAAAGACTTTTTAAAATCCAACGAAAATGAACAAACAACATACCAAAACCTATGGGACACAATGAAAACTGTGCTACGAGGAATGTTCATAGCACTAAGTGCCTTCAAAAAGAAAATTGGGACAGCTCATATTAGCGAATTAACAGCTAAACTGGGTGAATTTGAAAAAAAAAAAAAAGAAGCAAACACTCCCAAGAGGAGCAGAAGACAGGAGATCATCAAACTTAGGGCTGAAATCAACAACTTAGAAACAAAAAGAACTATACAAAGAATCAATGAAACCAAGAGTTGGTTCTTTGAGAAAATCAACAAAATAGACAGATCTTTAGCCAAATTAACTAAAAGACAGAGGGAGAAAACACAAATCAACAAAATCAGAAATGAAAAGGGAGAAATAACAACAGACATTGAGAAAATCCAGAGGATATTTGGATCCTACTTTAAAAATCTATACTCCACCAAATTTGAAAACTTAAGTGAAATGGACAACTTTCTTGACAGATTCCACCTACCGAAGCTAAATCAAGACCAGATAAACAGATTAAACAGCCCTATAACCCCTAAGGAAATAGAAACAGTCATTAAAAATCTCCCAACCAAAAAAAGCCCAGGGCCAGATGGCTTTAGCACAGAATTCTACCAGACCTTCAAAGAGGAGCTAACACCAATACTTTTCAAACTCTTTCACAAAAGAGAATCTGAAGGAACATTGCCAAACTCATTCTAAGAGGCCACAGTCACCCTGATTCCTAAACCACACAAAGACCCAACAAAGAAAGAGAACTTCAGACCAATCTCCCTCATGAACATAGATGCAAAAATACTTAATGAAATACTAGCAAACAAAATTCAAGAACACATCAAAAGTATCATGCATCATGATCAAGTAGGCTTCATCCCAGGAATGCAGGAATGGTTCAACATATGAAAGTCTATCAATGTCATTCACCATATAAAAAAGATGAAAGAAAAAAACCACATGATAATCTCGCTAGATGCAGAAAAAGCATTTGACAAAATCCAACACCCCTTCATGCTAAAAGTTCTGGAGAAAACGGGCAGACAAGGACCATACCTAGAAATAATAAAGGCAGTATACAGCAGGCCAGTGGCCAACATCAAATTAAATGGAGAGAAACTTGAAACATTTCCTCTAAACTCAGGGACAAGACAAGGATGTCCACTATCACCATATCTCTTCAATATAGTACTTGAAGTTCTTGCTAGAGCAATAAGACAACTAAAGGAGATCAAGGGGATAAACATTGGAAACTAAGAAGTCAAATGATCCCTATTTTCAGATGATATGATAGTATACATAAGTGACCCCAAAAATTCCACCACAGTACTTTTACATCTGATAAACACTTTCAAAAAAGTGGCTGGATACAAAATTAATTCAAAAAAATCAGAAGCCCTTCTTTATACAACAAACAAATGGGCTGAGTAAGAAATAAGGGAAACAACCCCCTTCAAAATAGCCACAAACAACATAAAATACCTGGGGTAACTCTAACCAAGCAAGTAAAGGACCTGTACAATAAGAACTTCAAGCCCTTGAAGAAAGAAATAGAAGAGGCCTTTAGAAAATGGAAAGATCTCCCATACTCATGGATAGGAAGGATCAACATAATAAAAATGGCCATCCTACCAAGAGCAATATACAGATTCAATGCAATTCCTATCAAAATACCAACACAATTTTTATACACTTGGAAAGAGCTATTCTCAATTTCATATGGAAAAACAAAAAGCCCAGAATTGCTCTATCAATCCTGTACAATAAAAAAACATCTGGAGGGTATCTTCTTAGATCTATAACACCCTCTTGATTCCTAAACAATTCAAAATTTAGCTATGAGACTCTAGCTGTCTATTCTTCAACCACCTCAGAGACCTGAGAGGGATAAATATATTTGCTTGTATAGGAAGTGCAGGGCCTGCAGCTTCCAAAACTAAGAAAGAACATACCAATGACTGCCTGGACAGTTCCCTTTTTCTCTCCATATATTCCAGCATCAATCTTCAGCCTTTGGGTCCTGTTTCTCTGACAGACATTTGTTGTACAGCAGGGATTATGAAGGACTTACCTACCCTGTCTTGGCAGAGTTAGGCTGTCGACTTCCCTGCTACCAAGTTTTGTCCTTTTTGTACAGCAGTCTGTCTGCAGTTGGTGCAAGGGGTTTTTTTCATGCCAAGAGAAAGGCTTGCCACTAATTCAACCATCTTACAGTGGAGGTTCTTCGATGCTTATCTTCTACTTGGAGTAGAATAGGGGGTGCTGTCAGGCGCTGATATGTCTCGATAACAAAAAAAAATCTTGATTTAAGATAACATCTTTGAATGCCCTATTCTAAGAAGATACTCTTAAAAGTGTGTTGCAAGATAGTATGAATGTTGAGTCACATATAGACCTTTAAACTCATGGAGTTGGTTAGATAGTAGAATGTTAAAGTCAGGGGCCAAATATGTATAAACTGGACATTGGGAAGGTATACTGGGCCATTTAACTCTCATAAATGTGGCATATTTATATCTATTGTTTTGTATAATACTTACTGTTATAAGAGAAGGAACCATCCGTTGGACTGAAAGAGGAAACTTCTGGGGGGAAGAGGGTGGAAGGGCGGGATAGGAAGGGGGAATAGGGAGGGTTTTGTTACTGAGATGTAACTTGAAGAAAAAAAAATAAAGTATTTAAAAATAAAAAACAAACAAACAAAAAAAAAAACATCTGAAGGTATCACCATCCCCGATTTCAAGCTGTACTACAGAGCAATAGATGTAAAAAAAGCATGGTATTGGGATAGAAACAGACCAGTAGTTCAATGGAATCGAATTGAAGATCCAGAAACAGACCCATACACTTATGGCCACCTAATTTTTGACAAAGAAGCCAAAACGACACAATGGAAGGACAGCATGTTCAACAAATGGTGCTGGTTCAACTGGATGTCCACTTGTAAAAGAATGAAATTAGACCCATACTTATCACCTTGTACAAAACTTAAGTCCCAGTGAATCAAAGACCTTATCATAAGGCCAGTCACACTAAATCTACTAGAAGAAAAAGTGGGAGAAACCCTTGAACTAATTGGCACAGGCAACAACTTCCTGAACAGAACACCAACAGCTCAGGACTTGAGATCAACAATCAATAAATGGGACCTCATTAAACTGAAAAGCTTCTGTAAGGCAAAAGACACTGTCATTCAAACAAAACGGCAGCCTACAGACTGGGAGAAAATCTTCACCAACCCCACATCTGACAGAGGGCTAATATCCAAAATTTACAAAGAACTCAAGAAATTAAATGCCAAGAAACCAAATAATCCAATCCAAAAATGGGGGACAGAGCTAAATAGAGAATTCATAAAGGAAGAATCCCTGATGGCTGAGAGACACTTGAAGAAATGCTCAACATCCTTAATCATCAGAGAAATGCAACTCAAGACGACTCTGAGATTCCATCTCACACCTGTCAGATTGGCTAAGATCAAAAGCTCAAATAATACAAGGGTTTGGAGAAAGGGGTACCCTACTCCATTGCTGGTGGGAGTGCAGGCTTGTGCAACCACTATATAGGTCAGTCTGGAGATATTTTGAAAACTTGGAATAGCTTTGTCTCAGGACCCAGCCATACCACTTCTGGGTATACACCCAAATGCCTCTTCACGGAATCATAAGGAAGTTTCCTCATCTATGTTTATAGCAGCCTTATTTGTAATAGCTAGAAACTGGAAACAACCCAGATGTCCCTCAACCGAAGAATGGGTTAAAAAAACTGTGGTACATCTACACAATGGAATACTATTCAGCTATCAGGAACAATGAAATTATGCAATTTGAAGCCAAATGGATGGAACTAGAAAAGCTTATCCTGAATGAGCTAACCCAGACTCAGAAGGACGCATATGGCATCTATTCACTTATAGTAGGATTTTAGCTATATAGTAGAAGGTATCCATACTACAACTAACACACCAAAGGGAACTTGGACATAGACATTTTTATTTTTAATTTTTATATATATATTTTATTTTTTTCTATTTTTTAGTGTTTTTTTATCTATTGTATGCTTATTGGTTTGTTTGTTTAGTGGTTCTTTCTCCCAGGCAATGAGACAATTTTCACTGATGGTACTAACTGAGATGAGGGACTGTTATATATGAACACCCCAACCCCAGAGAAATAGGATGGAAGGGTTAGGAGGTAAAGAAAAAAAAAGAAATGTGATGTTTCGGCCCTTTACTACTAATTGTCATAAACTGTTTAGGATAATTAAGAAATGCAAACTAATGGTTATGCAAGCCGGTCATTCTGTTAGGTACTATGACAGCCTATTATAGTTACTTGCTAAGCTAATCAGAAATAAACCTGCTAAGAGACAAGCCACATCTGCTTACCCTAATATAAGAGATAGATATGGTCTCTTCAAAAACCTCAAGAAATCTGCAGAATATGGCATTCAAAGATGTTTTCCTAACTTTAGATTTTTTTAATATCAAGACATATCAACTCCTGACAGCACCTCCTATTCTCCTCAAAGTAGAAGATGAGCATCGTAGAATCTCCAGTGGGAGATGACTGAATTAGTCGCAAGCCTATCTCTTGGTAGGAAAAGCCCCTTGCCCCAACTGTAGACAGAATGCTGTCCAAAAAGGACAAAACCTAGAAGCAGGTAAGTTGACAGCCTAGCTCTGCCAAGACAGGGTAGGTAAGTCCTTCATAACCCCTGCTCTACAATCAATATTTGTCAGAGAAATGGGTCCAAACGACTAAAGATCGATGCTGTAATATATGGAGAGAAAATGTGAGCTGTCCAGGCAGCCACTGGTATGTCATTTCTTAGTTTTGGAAGCTGCAGGCCCTGTACTTCCTATAAAATCAGATATATTTATCCCTCTCAGGTCTCTGAGGTGGTTGAAGAACAGATAGCTAGAGTCTCATAATTAAATTTTGAGATGTTTAGGAGTCAAGAGAGTGTTATAGATCTAAGAAGATACATTTAAAATTGTGTTGCATGTTAGTATGAATGTTGAGTCAGATATAGAACTTTAAACTCATGGAGATGGTTAGATAGTAGAATGTTAAAGTCAGGTACCAAATACATATGGACTGGACATTGGGAATATAAGCTAAGCCATATAACCCTCATAACTGTGGCCTAATTACCTCTGTTGTTTTGTATTGTATTTATTATTATAAGAGAAAGAGCCATTTGTTGGTCTGAAAGGGGAAACTGTAGGGGGAAATAAGATATACCTTAAACTTAAAAGGAAAAAAAAAAAGGGAAGAGGATGGGGGGTTGAGTGTGGTCTGGATGGGGGAATAGGAAGGGGACTGCGATTGAGATGTAACTTGAAGAAATAAAAAATAAAGGAAAAAAAAAGAATGAGAGACCCACTCATTTATACACTCCTAGTATATATGCAGAGGACCTGGTAAATACCTGTGTAGGCCCTGTGATTGTTGCTTCAGTCTCTGAGGGTTATATGAGCTTTGTTCATTTATTTTAGAGGGCTTTGCTAAATGGGTGTCCCTATTCCCTCTGTCTCCCTCATTCCCAGAATAGAAAAATAATCGTTAAAATATTTTTTACAGGAATTAAACATCATAAATATCCATTACTGTTTAGCATATCTTCAAAGTTCTGGTAATATATTAATACATTTTTTAATATGGAAATCTATACAATGAGGTAAATGAACAAAGTACTCATTCTTTGAAGGTTTATTATTTCAGTAGGGTAATGGTATTATGATTATACTGACTTGTTGTTTCTATTTGTAACTAAACATCACAGTACCCATTTCCTTTATACCACAATTTAACTAAATGATTAAGATTTTTTGTTTTCTTAACATTGTTTCTCTACCTGCAATTATGAACTTGATTGTAATTCACATACAATGCTGGCAAAATATTTGTTGCTGTCAAAGAGTGTGCAGTAAGCTGAGGATATTAGCACAAGAAGTCAGAC
>CAJQZJ010004856.1:8129481-8142649 GCA_907164525.1 Lophiomys imhausi | reverse complement strand
TTTGCTGAATGAACCATAAACTGTAAAGAGAATACATTGCATAGTAAACCTTGGTCCCTATAGGGTCAGTATATACAGTAATTGTGACCAAAGACCACAGTATCTGGGAATAAATGCCACTCTCAAGGATGAGAAAAATACATGGAGAAAAATTATTTGTCTAAGTCTATATAGCAATCCATGTTTATCCACAGTCCTGAATGTTAGTTTTTTTGGGGGCTAATCATCTCTTTTTGTCATCTTTCATTTCTATGGTTCAAGTTAATTGGATTCTCCAAACCAAGTAAGAAAGGAATGATTCACAACTTCTAACCACATTAACAACCTCTCTGAAATCTCCTAAGCCTCCCTGAAATAGATCAATACTTCTTCCACATCAAAAGAATGTAATCCTAGGGTGTTCTTTAACAGGAGTGATCTTTCCGAGGTATCTCCAGTTCTTTTTTTTTTGTTTGTTTGTTTGTTTTGTTTTGTTTTTAATATTTATTTATTTCTTCAAGTTATATCTCAGTCTAACTCCTTCCTCCCCCTCCTAGTTTCCCTTCTTACCCTCTTTCCCCTCACCCTCCTCTCTGCTTTTGTTGTTAAATAGGTATTAGAGGTTAGACAGAGGGACTTCTCTCTTTTCCTTTTCTGTCTCCTTCTTTCTCTCCTATTTAGGGGTGAACAGACTTGAGAAAAAAGGGACATAGACCAATATAGGAATGCTCAAGAAAAAATGACAGATTATTGAATATGCCCTTAAACCTTTGTATATTGATACAAAATTAAGATTATATTTGGTTAAATTGGTATTGATCTTTGTATATTGATGCAAAATTAAGGTTGTATTGGGCTACATAGGTCTTGATCTTTGTATATTGATATAAAATTAAGATTATATTTGGCCACATTGGTATTGATCTTTGTATATAGATACAAAATTAAGGGTAACTCTTTTTAAGGTATTGTACCTAGGTAATGCTTAAAAATGAAATATGAAGTTTAGGCCTTTTGCTAACAATGGTCATAAACTGTTTAGGATAATTAAGAAATGCAAACTAGTAGTCATTTAAGCATGTCAGTTTGTTAGGTACTAGGACAGTCTATCACAGTTATTTTCTAAACTAATCAGAAATCAGTTGCTAAGAGACAAAAACATTTGCTTATCTAAATATAATAGATTAGGTCGTCTTCAAAAACCTCAAGAGATCTGCAGAATATGGCATTCAAAGATGTTTTCTTAACTTAAGTCTTTTTTTTTTAAGTCTTTTTTTTTATATTGAGACATGTCAGCTCCTGACAGCACCCCCTATTGTACTCCAAGCAGATGATGAACATTGAAGAATCTCCAATTGGAGATGATTGAATTAGTGACAAGCCCATCTCTTGGCAAAAAAAAAAAAAAAAAAAAAAATCCCTTGTGTCAACTGTAGACAGAATGCTGTCCAAACAGGACAAAACTTGGAAGCAGGTAAGTTGACAGCCTAGCTCTGCCAAGACAGGGTAGGCAAGTCCTTCATAATTCCTGCTTTACAATCAATGTCTGTCAGAGAAACGGGGCCAAAGGGCTGAACATTGATGATGTAATGTATGGAGAGAAATTGGGAACTGAACTGTCCAGACAGCATCTGGTATGTCATTTCTTAGTTTTGGAAGCTGACGGCCCTGCACTTCCTGTATAACCAGATATATTTATCCCTATCAGGTCTCTGAGGTGGTTGAAGACAAGATAGCTAGAGTCTCGTAGATAAATTTTGAGTTGTTTAAGAATTAAGAGGGTGTTCTGGATCTAAAATATTTTTTAAATTGTGATGCAAGTTAGAATGAAATCTGAGTTGGATATAGAACTTTAAACTCATGGATATGATTAGATAGTAGAATGTTAAAGTCAGGTACCAAATACGTATGCACTGGACATTGGGAATGTATGCTAAGCCATATAACTCTCATAATTGTGGCCTAATTATTTCTTTTGCTTTGTATTGTATTTATTGTTATAAGAGAAAGACCCATTTGTTGGACTGAAAGGGGGAGATGTTGGGGGGGGGAAGATATTCCTTAAGCTTAAAAAAAAAAAAAAGGAAGTAGAGGGGGGGGTTGAGGGGGAAGAGGGGGGGAGCGTGGAACCGGAGGGGGGAGTAGGGAGGGGATTGCAATGGAGATGTAATTTGAAGAAATAAAAAAAAATTAAAAAATAAATCAGCAGAAACACAATCTTAATAGTATTTACTATTATGAAACCTAGATTTTTGTCTATATATATTTCAATGACTTGCTGCTTTTATACAGTTTCTTTTCTTCTTCAAGGTGACCATCTCTATGATCCTAGGCCTCATTACAGATTGTCAACAATGCTTCAAAGGATTGTGCTTCATAAAAGCATTCAGCAGTTCCACCAGAAAATAGAGGAATTTGTCTATCCAACACTGAGATGATTGTAAGGTCCCATCTCCTCTAGGTATACAACTGGACCACAAAAAATGTTTTGCAATGATATAACATATTAGTGAAGTGAGACAAATAGGGAAATTATTGGATTTAAATTATAATTTCCTCTCTCTTGAAAGACCTCAAGCTTCAGAAAGGGCCAGGATTATATATGTAATTATACATAATATATAATATTTTATAATTTAACAAAACAACAGATGATATGAACTTACCAATAGCAATCACTAGGCAAGTCAGCACACACAAACATAATAGTATCTAATTACAATGTTTAATAAATGTATTATAGTATGAGGTTTAATTTAGAATAGCTATTAGAAGAATTTTGTAAGTCCTAAATTGATATGTAAAAAGTATTTGAGGCATGAATAGAAGTAATACCCCTGTTAAGATAATGTGAAGGCCAGGAATTTTTCTTGACCAGTGACAAGCTTTCCACTGATGCAACCATCACTAAATGGAGATTCTTCAATGATCATCCTGTACTTGGAACAAAACAGGGGATGTTGTCAGGAGCTAAGATGTCTCAGTATCAAAAAACTTAAGTTAAGAAAGCTTCTTTCAATGCCAGAATGCTGTCTGAAAAGGACAAAAATTTGAAGTAAGTAAGTTGACAGCCTAGCTCTGCCAAGACAGACTAGGCAAGTCCATCATAATTCTTGCATTACAAATAATGTTTGTCAGAGATACTGGTTCAAGAAGGCTAATATAGATGCTCTAATATGTAGAGAGAAATTGGGTCTGTCCAGGCAAGAAGTTGGGTGTCATGTCTTAATTTTCGAAGTTTCTGGCTCTGCATTTCCTGTTTATTCAGATATATTTATCATTCTCAGGTCTCTGATGTGGTTAAAGACTAGACTAGTTATAGACTCACAGTAAAATTTTAAGTTGTTTAGGAAGTAAAAGATGTTCTAGGTCTAAGAAGATGTTTTTAAGTTGGTAATGCAAGTTAGGATGGAAACTGACTTAGGTATAGAACTTTAAACTCATGGAGAAAGATAATAGAATATTAATATCATTTGCCAAATATGTATAAACTGGATATTGCGGAAGTATATTGTAGCTTATAATTTTTATAATTGTGGCCTATTTATTAAAAAAAAGAATTATGAATTCTGGGAAAAGTGGGAGAGAAAGGGAGGAAGGGTGTGGCCAGGAGGTGTGGAGAGAGTGGACAGAGATGGAGATGTAACTTGAAGTAATAAATAAATATTATAAAAGATAACATGAAGGCAAGTAATGAGCAAGCTATTCAAATATATAAGTCAAATGAAGCAGAAAAACAAAAAGGCTCAGTTGCAAGTTCTACAGTATAATTTGTTAAGTACTTGTATATATTATTTTCCCATTCACAACCATGCTTACTTAAAAAATCATATTGAGTAAAAGATACATATTCTTTATGTAAATTAATTCTATTATTTACCATATCACTATAAAAATATTTTTAAATAAATATAAAATATCGTTCAATTTTATTTTACAATTACTTAAAGATTGAGGTTTAAAAAACAATTCTTTTTTCTCTCTTGTCTTTTTGTTTCTGTGGAATTATATTTTCTTCCTCCCCTTTTACTAACTGTAGGTTCTTTTCTCAAACAATAATGATATGAATAAAGTCCCCCCCCCATCTATCTGTTCATCTCAGTCCCTGTCCCACACCTGCACCACACACATAACTCCTCTCACATCTGGCACTCATTAGGAAAGAACAGGTTTCTTAGCAATGACAACATATCATATCAAAATAAAATATAGTAAATAAAAGGAAAACTATCATATTGAAGTTGGATAAGACAAGCCAATAGAAAAACAAAGGAGCCCCAAGAGAAGGCTAAAGAATAAGGGACCCAAGATGGTGGCGGCCTGTGTGGACATATTTTGATTTCTGGGTTAACAGTTACAAGGCGGCAAGTGTTGCAGACACTGTACAAAGGGCACGACCCCTTCTAAATCTCACCCAGCTACCCAGGGACTACTGAGGATCCCTGGGCAGGATGCTCCTTCTCACCCTCGGATACGCAAGGAAGCCTCTGGACCTGGGAATCGGGATCACACATCCCCCACCAGGAGATGCTCCTGGTAAGTTCCAACCTAATACCCAGCAGGCAGATTCAGATCCCACACAAAGATAATCCCCAACCTGCTGGGCACCCCCAGGTCTTGCACAGACTATCCAACTATCTGGCAAAAGGTTGCGACCCTTGGAAGTGAGCGCAGCACGGCTGCAAAGTGCCTTCAGACTACAGATCACAGTCTGTGATGAAACTGGCCAGTTTACAAGCCATGGGAGCAGCAAGGCTATTGGAGCTGAACGGCAGATTTGCCCTCTACAGGAACTAACCCCGGGCAAACTGCGAGATATTTGAAACTGTCGTATATCACACTTTTGTACTAGTACTGGCCTTCCAGCGGGGAACCAGAGCTTACTTGTACACAGCTCCATCACCTGGATTAATTATGTCTCCACATGAGAGGCGGGGCTGAATGACTCACCAGATAGGGGTGGAGTAAGGCAACTCGAATCCTATATCAAAGCGCCCCTTTTGGAACCAAGTCCAGAAGACAGCAAAAAAATTCCACATGTCCAGAGGCCCCAGACAAAAAAAAAAAAAACAGAGCGAAATGTCTCCAACAAAAGAAACCAACACTATTCCGTCCAGCTCGAACCACTTCACCACAACTGAAACACAAGAAAACGATGACAATTCTACATTATGGAAAGTGACAGAGTCCCTTCAAGAAGAACTTAAAACTATGAAAGAATTCAAAGAAGCCACAATTTTACAAGTCAAAACAATGAATAACACCATTAAAGAGCTCCAAGCCAAGGTGATTCAGTTGAACAGAAAAAGGACAAAACAATTAAAGATTTCCAGGCAAAAACAAGCAAACTGGAGAATGAAATGTACAAAACGAATAATATCATTCAAGACATGAAAATAGAAATGAAAACAATAAAGAAAACACCGTCAGAGTTAAAAGAGGAAATGGAGAATCAAGAGAAGAAAACAGGAACTACGGATGTGAGTATCAAAAATAGGATGCAAGATATGGAAGACAGGATCTCAGGCATGGAAGATTCGATGGAAGAAATCAGTACAACATCCAAAGAAAATGAGAAAGCTAAAAAATCTCTCACACACAACATCCAAGAAATCAAGGACTCAATGAAAAGTTGGAACTTAAGAATTATAGGCATAGAGGAAAGAGATGACTCCCGACTCCATGGTCCAGGAAATATCTTCAACAAAATCATAGAAAAAAACTTCCCAAACCTAAAGAAAGAGATTCCAGTAAAAATCCAAGAGGCTTACAGAACACCGAACAGATTAGATCAGAAAAGAAACTCCTCTTGCCACATAATAATAGAAACTCCAAATGTAGGGAACAAAGAAAAGATATTAAAAGCTGTAAGAGAAAAAGGCCAAGTCACATACAATGGCAGACCCATCAGAATCACACCTGACTTCTCCTCAGAAACTTTAAAAGCTAGAAGGGTATGGACAGATGTCCTACAAGCCCTGAGAGAACACAGGTGCCCAGCCAGACTACTATACCCAGCAAAACTCTCTATCAACATAGATGGAGAAAACAATATATTCTATGACAAAATCAAATTCAAACAATATCTCCTCACAAACCCAGCCCTACATAAGATACTAGAAGGAAAATTCCAACACAGAGAAGATAACTACATTCAAGAAAACAGAGGAAATAGAAACCTCCACAGCAACTGAACAAAACGAAACACAAGACAGCCAGCTATACCAAAATAATGGGAAATAACAACCCTTGGTCACTAATATCCATCAACATCAATGGACTCAACTCGCTAATAAAAAGACACAGACTTACAGACTGGATCCGTAAACAAGACACATCTTTTTGCTGTATACAAGAAACATATCTCACTATTGAAGATAAACACTATCTCAGAGTAAAGGGCTGGGAAAAGGTTTTCCAAGCAAATGTACCCAGGAAACAAGCTGGAGTAGCCACTCTAATATCAAACAAAATACACTTCGAATTGAAGTTAATAAAAAAAAAAGACAGAGAAGGGCATTATACACACATTAAAGGAAATACCCACAAAGAGGTCATCTCAATATTGAACATCTATGCCCCAAATACAAAGGCACCTACATTTATAAAAGAAACGCTTCTAAAACTTATATCGCACATTGAACCAAACACTTTAATAGTAGGAGACTTCAACACCCCACTCACAACTATGGATAAATCATCAAAACAAAAGCCAAACAGAGAAATATTGAGTCTAACAGAGATCATGAAACAAATGGACCTAACAGATATCTACAGAACGTTTCACCCAAACACAAAAGAATACACCTTCTTCTCAGCACCTCACGGAACCTTCTCCAAAATCGACCATATAGTTGGACACAAAGATAGCCTCAACAGATACAAGAAAATTGAAATAACCCCTTGTATCTTATCAGATCACCATGGAATAAAGCTGGACTTAAATAGCAAAAGAATCAACAGAAAGTCTACACTCACATGGAAATTGAACAACTCTTTACTAGAGGACCACTGGGTCAGGGAAGAAATAAAGAAGGAAATCAAAGACTTCTTAAAATCCAACGAAAATGAAGACACAACATACCCAAACCTATGGGACACAATGAAAGCTGTGCTACGAGGAAAGTTCATAGCACTAAGTGCCTTCAAAAAGAAAATTGTGACAGCTCATATTAGCAAATTAACAGCTAAACTGGGTGAATTGAAAAAAAAAAAAAAAAAAAAAGCAAACACTCCCAAGAGGAGCAGAAGGCAGGAGATCATCAAACTTAGGGCTGAAATCAACAACTTAGAAACAAAAAGAACTATACAAAGAATCAATGAAACCAAGAGTTGGTTCTTCGAGAAAATCAACAAAATAGACAGAACCTTAGCCAAACTAACTAAAAGACAGAGGGAGAAAACACAAATCAACAAATATCAGAAATGAAAAGGAAGAAATAACAACAGACATTGAGGAAATCCAGAGGATATTTGGATCCTACTTTAAAAATCTATGCTCCACCAAATTTGAAACCTAAGGACAATTTTCTTCATAGATTCCACCTACCGAAGCTAAATCAAGATCAGATAAAAAGATTAAACATCCCTATAACCCCTAAGGAAATAGAAACAGGCATTAAAAACTCCCAACCAAAAACAGCCCAGGGCCAGATGGCTTTAGCACGGAATTCTACAGGATCTTCAAAGAGGAGCTAACAGCAATACTTTTCAAACTCTTTCACCAAATAGAATCTGAAAGAACATTGCCAAACTCATTCTATGAGGCCACAGTGACCCTGATTCCTAAACCACACAAAGACCCAACAAAGAAAGAGAACTTCAGACCAATCTCCCTCATGAACATAGATGCAAAAATACTTAATAAAATACTAGCAAACCGAATTCAAGAACACATCAAAAGTATCATGCATCATGATCAAGTAGGCTTCATCCCAGGAATGCAGGGATGGTTCAACATATGAAAGTCTATCAACGTCATTCACCATATAAAAAAGATGAAGGAAAAAAAAACACATGATAATCTCGCTAGATGCAGAAAAAGCATTTGACAAAATTTAACATCCCTTCAGGTTAAAAGTTCTGGAAACAACGGGCATACAAGGACCACACTTAGAAATAATAAAGGCAATATACAGCACGCCAGTAGCCAGCATCAAATTAAATGGAGAGAAACTTGAAGCATTTCCTCTAAACTCAGGGACAAGACAAGGATGTCCACTTTCACCATATCTTTTCAATATAGTACTTGCAGTTCTTGCTAGAGCAATAAGACAACTAAAGGAGATCAAGGGGATAAACATCGGAAACGAGAAAGTCAAATTATCCCTATTTGCAGATGATATGATAGTATACATAAGCGATCCCAAAAATTCCACCAGAGAATTCTTACAGCTGATAAACACCTTCAGCAAAGTGGCTGGATACAAAATTAATTCAAAAAAAATCAGAAGCCCTTCTTTATACAACAAACAAATGGGCTGAGAGAGAAATAAGGGAAACAACCCCCTTCACAATAGCCACAAACAACATAAAATACCTGGGGGTAACTCTAACCAAGCAAGTAAAGGATCTGGACAACAAGAACTTCAAGCCCTAGAAGAAAGAAATGGAAGAGGCCTTTAGAAGATGGAAAGATCTCCCATGCTCATGGATAGGTAGGATCAACATAATAAAAATGGCCATCCTACCAAAAGCAATATACAGATTGAATGCAATTCCTATCAAAATACCAACACAATTTTTTATAGACTTGGAAAGAGCTAGTCTCAATTTCATATGGAACAACAGAAAGCCCAGAATAGCTAAATCAATCCTGTACAACAAAAAAACATCTGGAGGTATCACCCTCCCAGATTTCAAGCTGTAATACAGAGCAATAGTTGTAAAAACAGCATGGTATTTGTATAGAAACAGACGAGTAGATCAATAGAAACAAATTGAAGATCCAGAAATAGACCCACACACTTATGGCCACCTAATTTTTGACAAAGAAGCCAAAAGCACACAATGGAAGGACAGCATCTTCAACAAATGGTGCTGGTCCAACTGGATGTCCACTTGTAAAAGAATGAAATTAGACCCATACCTATCACCTTGTACAAAACTTAAGTCCAAGTGGATCAAAGACCTTAACATAAGGCCTGTCATACTAAATCTACTAGAAGAAAAAGTGTGAGAAACCCTTGAACTCATTGGCACAGGTGACAACTTCCTAAACAGAACACCAACAGCTCAGGACCTGAGATCAACAATCAATAAATGGGACCTCATGAAACTGAAAAGCTTCTGTAAGGCAAAAGACACTGTCATTCGAACAAAATGGCAGCCTACAGACTGGGAGAAAATCTTCACCAACCCCATATCTGACAGAGGGCTAATATCCAAAATCGACAAAGAACTCAAGAAATTAAATGCCAAGAAACCAAATAATCCAATCAAGAAATGGGAGACAGAGCTAAATAGAGAATTCACAAAGGAGGAATCCTTAATGGATGAGAGACACTTGAAGAAATGCTCAACATCCTTAATCATCACAGAAATGCAACTCAAGACGACTCTGAGATTCCATCTCACACCTGTCAGAATGGCAAAGATCAAAAGCTCAAATGACAGCACATGCTGGCGAGGGTGTGGAGAAAGGGGTACCCTACACCATTGCTGGCGGGAGTGCAGGCTTGTGCAACCACTATGGAGGTCAGTCTGGCGATATCTTAGAAAACTTGGAATAGCTTTGCCTCAGGACCCAGCCATACCACTTCTGGGTATACACCCAAATGCCTCTTCATGGAATCATAAGGAAGTTTCCTCATCTATGTTTATAGCAGCCTTATTTGTAATAGCTAGAAACTGGAAACAACCCAGATGTCCCTCAACAGAAGAACGGGTTAAAAAACTGTGGTACATCTACACAATGGAATATTATTCAGCTATCAGAAACAATGAAATTATGCAATTTGCAGCAAAATGGATGGAACTAGAAAAGCTCATCCTGAGTGACCTAACCCAGACTCAGAAGGACACATATGGCATCTATTCACTTATAGTAGGATTTTAGCTATATAGTAGAAGGTATCGTTACTACAACTAACACACCAAAGGGAACTTGGACATAGACTTTTTATTTTTTATTTTATTTTTTTTTATATATATTTTTCTATTTTTTAGTCTTTTTATCTATTTGTCTGATTATTTATTTGTTTGTTTTTTAGTTCTCTCTCCCGGGCAATGAGACACTTTTCACCTATGATACTGCCTCATAGACCCCCAGTGAATGAGGGGGCTCTTGGCTCTCATATGACCTCTCAAATGAGATGAGGGACTGTTATATAAGGACACTCCACCCCAGAGAAATGGGATGGAAGGGTTAGGAGGTAAAGAAAAAAAAATGAAATGTGATGTTTCGGCCTTTTACTACTAATTGTCATAAACTGTTTAGGATAATTAAGAAATGCAAACTAATGGTTATGCAAGCCGGTCATTCTGTTAAGGACTATGACAGCCTATTATAGTTATTTTGTAGCTAATCAGAAATAAAGCTGCTAAGAGACAAGCAACATCTGCTTACCCTAATACAAGAGATAGATAGGGCCTCTTCAAAAACCTCAAGATATCTGCAGAATATGGCATTCAAAGATGTTTTTGTAACTTTAGATTTTTTTATATCAAGACATATCAACTCCTGACAGCACCCCCTATTCTACCCCAAGTAGGAGGTGAGCATCGAAGAATCTCCAGTGGGAGATGATTGAATTAGTCGCAAGCCTATCTCTTGGTAGGCAAAGCCCCTTGCTCCAACTGTAGAGAGAATGCTGTCCAAAAAGTACAAAATCTGGAAGCAGGTAAGTCGACAGCCTATCTCTGCCAAGACAGGGTAGGCAAGTCCTTCATAACCCCTACTCTACAATCAATGTCTGTCAGAGAAATGGGGCCAAATGACTGAAGATCGATGCTATAATGTATGGAGAGAAAATGGAAACTGTCCAGGCAGCCACTGGTATGTCATTCTTAGTTTTGGAAGCTGCAGGCTCTGTTCTTCCTATAAAATTACATATATTTATCCCTCTCAGGTCTCTGAGGTAGTTAAAAACAGATAGCTAAGCCGGGCAGTGGTGGCGCATGCCTTTAATCCCAGCACTTGGGAGGCAGAGGCAGGCGGATCTTTGCGAGTTCGAGGCCAACCTGGTCTACAAAGTGAGTCCAGGACAGCCAGGGCTACACAGAGAAACCCTGTCTCGAAAAACCAAAAAAAAAAAAAACAAAACAAAAAAAAAACAGATAGCTAGAGTCTCATAATTAAAGTTTGAGCTGTTTAGGAGTCAGGAGAGTGTTTTAGATCTAAGAAGATACTTTTATAATTGTGTTGCAAGTTGTATGAATGTTGAGTTAGATATAGAACTTTAAACTCATGGAGATGGTTAGATAGTAGAATTTTAAAGTCAGGTACCAAATACATATGGACTGGATATTAGAAATATAGGCTAAGCCATATAACCCTCATAACTGTGGCCTAATTACCTCTGTTGTTTGGTATTTATTTATTTATTTATTTTTATTAAATACTTTTTTTTTCTTCAAGTTACATCTCAGTCACAAACCCTTCCCTATTCCCCCTTCCTGTCCCACCCTTCCACCCTCTTCCCCGCAACAGCTTCCTTTTCAGTCCAACAGATGGTTCCTTCTCTTATAAGAGTAAATACTTTACAAAACAGCAGAAATAAATATGCCACATTTATGAGAGTTAAATGGCCCAGTATACCTTCCCAATATCCAGTTCATACATATTTGGACCCTGACTTTAACATTCTACCATCTAACCATCTCCAGTTTAAAGTTCTATAACTGACTTAGTTTTCATACTAACTTGCATCACTATTATAACCATCTTCTTAGATCTAGAATGCCCTCTTGATTCCTAAACAACTCAAAATTTAACTATGAGACTCTAGTTTTCTATTCTTCAACCACCTCAGAGACCTGAGAGGGATAAATATATCTGATTATATAGGAAGTGCAGGGCCTGCAGCTTCCAATACTAAGAAATGACAATCCAGTGACTGCCTGGACAGTTCCCATTTTCTCTCCATACATTCCAGCATCAGTCTTCAGCCTTTTGGTCCTGTTTCTCTGACGGCATTTATTGTAGAGCAGGGATTGTGAAGGACTAACCTACCCTGCCTTGGCAGAGCTAAGCTGTCGACTTCCCTGCTACCAAGTTTTGTCCTTTTTGGACAGCAGATCTCTTGGGGTTTTTGAAGATGCCCTATCTATCTCTTGTATTTAGATAAGCAAATGTTGCTTGTCTCTTAGCAACTTGATTACTGGGTAGTTTAGAGAATATCTGTGATAGACTGTCATAGTAGCTAACAAAGTGACATGTTTGCATGACTAGGAGTTTGTTTTAACTATCCTAGACCGTTTTAGACGGTTGGTATCAAGAGGTCAGAGCTTCACATTTTATTTTTAAGTATCTCTACGTATGATACCATTGGGAAGCGTTACCTTTAAATTTGTATCAATATACAAAGATCTATTCAATTGTGGTTAAATATACTCTTAATTATGTATCAATATACCAAGATCAATGCCTATGTAGCCCAATATAATCTTAATATTGCGCCCATATACAAGGGTCAATACCATTGTGGCCAACTATTGTATTTATTATTATAAGAGAAAGAGCCATTTGTTGGACTGAAGGGGGAAACTGTAGGGGGAAATAAGATATACCTTAAACTTAAAAAAAAGAGGGAAGAGGATGGGTGGTTGAGGGTGGGAGGGTGGGACTGGAGAGGGGACTGCGATTGAGATGTAACTTGAATAAATAAAAAATAATGGAGAAAAAAAAAAGAATGGTGGAGGGAACGGCTTTGGTGGTGATATAAGGTGAAGTAATAAATAAGCCCAATTTTTTTCTGGTGGATTTTGTGTATATTTTTTAGGTTTGTCTATTACTTCAAGTTACATCTCCATCACAGTTGCCTCTTTCCACCCCTCCTTCTTCCCCCTCCCACGTGTTCTACTCCTCCAGAGTGGGATGTCCCTACATGTAACCCCTCCAGTTCAGCAAATTCTTTTTGAATTTGAATTGTTCATCAATCTATGGAGGTGGCTTTTTTATACCTCCCCAGGCCGGCTGGCAGCTTCTTCTTCTTCTTCTTCTTCTTCTTCTTCTTCTTCTTCTTCTTCT
>CAJQZJ010004856.1:8033347-8112525 GCA_907164525.1 Lophiomys imhausi | reverse complement strand
GTTGTTCCATATCAAGTTGAGAATAGCTTTTTCCAGGTCTATAAAGAATTGTGTTGGTATTTTGATAGGAATTGCATTAAATCTATATATTGCTTTTGGTAGGATAGCCATTTTTACTATGTTGATCTTACCTATTCATGAGCATGGGAGATCTTTCCATCTTCTAAAGGCCTCTTCCATTTCTTTCTTTAAGGGCTTGAAGTTCTTGTTATATAGATCCTTTACATGCTTGGTTAGAGTTACCCCCAGTTATTTTATGTTGTTTGTGGCTATTGTGAAGGGGGTTGTTTCCCTCATTTCTTTCTCGGTATATTTGTTTGTTCTATAAAGAAGGGCTTCTGATTGTTTTTTTTGAGTTAATTTTGTATCCAGCCACTTTGCTGAAGTTGTTTATCAGCTGTAAGAGTTCTTTGGTGGAGTTTTTGGGGTCGCTTATGTATACTAACATATCATCTGCGAATAGGGATAATTTGACTTCTTCATTTCCAATTTTTATCCCTTTGATCTTCTTTAGTTGTCTTATTGCTCTAGCAAGGACTTCAAGTACTATATTGAAGAGATGTGGTGAAAGTGGACATCCTTTTCTTGTCCCTGAGTTTAGAGGAAATGCTTCAAGCTTCTCTCCATTTAATTTGTTGTTGGCCACTGGCTTGCTGTATATTGCCTTTATTATTTCTAGGTATGGTCCTTGTATGCCTGTTCTCTCCAGAACTTTTAGCATGAAGGGGTGGTTCCTGAGATGGCTCATTAGCATCATTTGTGTGGTCCTAATAAAAAGTCCTGGGCTTTTTATAAATCAGCATACTTACAGTGTTTCTTTTCTTCTAAATTACCTAAAGTTTTGTTTCTGGACAAGGTAACTTGTTTTTAAATCTTTTGAATCCAAATTAATTCTTTTTTTTTTTCTTGTCCAGAAGACTTACTTTATTTTATTTATTTTTATTTTTTTGTTAATTTATTGCTTCAACTTACATCTCCATCACAGTGCCCTCATTCCACCCCTCCCAGTTCCACCCTGCCACCATCTCCTCCCTCTCCCACCCTTCCCACTACTCCAATGTGGAGTGTCCCTACATATCAGCCCCTCTCATCTCAACAGTCATATGTGGGCTAAGAGCTTCCTCTTGCCCTGGTAGCCAACATGGTAGCACTCCTATGGCAAATTGTACCCTTAATAGATAACGAAGTCTATGTTCAAAGTTGCCATTTTGTTCAAATGAAGGTGTCCTTAGCCTTACAGAGCTTGTCAGTTTCATGAGGTCCCATTTATTGATGTTGGTCTTAGAGCCTGAGCTATTAGTGTTCTGTTCATGAAGTTTTCTCCTGTGTCAATTAATTCAAGGCTTTTCCCCACTTACTATTATATTACATTTAGTAGTCAGGTCTTATGTTAAGGTCTTTGATCAACTTGGACTTAAGTTTTGTGCAAGGTGATAATTATGGGTCTAATTTCATTCTTTTACATGTCAGCATCCAGTTAGACCAGCACCATCTGTTGAAGGTGCTGTCCTTTTTCCATTGTATAGTTTTGGCTTCTTTGTCAAAAATTAAGTGACCATAGTTGTGTGGGTTCATTTCTGGGTCTTCAATTAGATTCCATTGATCCACTGGTCTGTTTCTATACCAGTATCATGATGTTTTTTTACTATTCCTCTGTAGTATACCTTGAAATCTGGGATGGTGATCACACAGATATTTTTTTAATTGCACAGGATTGAGTTAGCTATTCAGAGTTTTTTGTTATTCCATATGAAGTTGAGAATTATTTTATCCCGATCTATAAAGAATTATGTTGGTATTTTGATGGGAATTGCATTGAATCTGTATATTGCTTTTGGCAGGATGGCCATTTTTATTATGTTGATTCTATCTATACATGGCCATGGGAGATCTTTCCATCTTCTGATGTCCTCTTCAATTTCTTTCTTCAAGGACTTGAAGTTCTTGTCATAGGATTCCTTCACTTGCTTGGTTAGAGTTACTCCCTGGTATTTTATATTGTTTGTGGCTATTGTGAAGGTTTTTGTTTTCCTAATTTCTTTCTCCTTCCATTTATTTTTTTGTATAAAGAAGGGCTTCTAATTTTTTTGAATTAATATTTTATCCAGCTACCTTGCTGGAGGTGTTTATCAGCTGTAAGAGTTCTCTGGTGAAATATTTGGGGTCACTTAAGTATACTATCATATTGTCTGCAAAGAGGGATAATTTGATTTCTTCGTTTCCAACTTGTATCCCCTAATCTCCTTTAGTTGCCTTATTATATTGCTCTACCAAGAACTTCAAGTGTTATGTTGAAGATATATGGTGAAAGTGGGCATTCTTACCTTGTTTATGATTTTAGAGGAAATGCTTTAAGTTTCTCTCCATTTAATTTGATGCTGGTTACTGGCTTGCTGTATATTGCTTTTATTATTTTCTAGGTATGGACCTTGTATACTTGTTTTCTCCAGGACTTTTAGCATAAAGGGGTGTTGGATTTTGTCAAATGCTTTTTCAGCATGTAGAGAGAGGATCATGTGTTTTTTTCTTTCAGCTTGTCTATATGGTAAATTATGTTGATGGATTTTTGTATGTTGAACCATCCCTGCATTCCTGGGATGAAGCCTACTTGAATATGGTGTATGATACTTTTGATGTCTTCTTTGATTCAGTTTGCCTATATTTTATTAAGTATTTTTGTATCTATTTTCATGAGGGAAATTGGTCTGAAGTTCTCTTTGTAAACACAAAGGGATATACCTTCTTCTCAGTACTGCATGGAACCTCCTCCCAAATTGACCATATAGTCAGACACAAAGCAAGCCTCAACAGATACAAGAAAATTGAAATAACCCCTTGTATCTTATAAGACCACCATGGAATAAAGCTGGACTTCAATAACAGAAATGAGAGAAAGCCTACACATTCATGGAAACTGAACAACTCTCTTCTGAATGACTACTGGGTCAGGGAAGAAATAAGAAAATCAAAGCCTTCTTAAAATCCAACCTTAATGAATGCACAACATACCCAAACCTATGGGACACAATGAAAGCAGTGCTATGAGGAAAGTTCATAGCACTAAGTGCCTTCAAGAACAAAATCATGACAGCTCATTTTAGTGAATTAACAGCAGAACTGGAAGAACAAAAAAAAAAAAAAAAGAGAGAAGGAAACTCTCCCAAGAGGGGCAGAAGGCAGGAAATCATCAAACTTAGGGCCGAAATAAACAACTTAGAAACAAAAAAAAAATACAAAGAATCAACAAGACCAAGACTTGGTTCTTTGAGAAAATTAACAAAATAGACAAACCCTTAGCCAAATTAACAAAGGCAGTGGGAAAAACCCAAATCAACAAAATCAGAAATTAAAATGGAGAGATAACAACAGACATTGAGGAAATCCAGAGAATCTTTAGGTCCTACTTTAAAAATCTATACTCCACCAAATTTGAAAACCTAAGCTAAATGGACAATTTTCTTGATAGATTTCACCTATCAAAGTGAAATCAAGATCAGGTGAACAGATTAAACAGTCCTATAACCCCTAAGGAAATAGAAATAGTCATTAAAAATCTCCAAACAAAAAAAAAAAAAAAAAAAAACCTAGGGCCAGATGGTTTCAGCACAGAATGCTACCAGACCTTCAAAGAAGAGCTAACACCAATACTTTACAAACTCTTCCACAAAATAGAATCAGAAGGAATGCTGCCAAACTTATTCTATGAATCCAAATTCTTTTTTTTTTTTCTTTTTTTTTCTTTTTTGGTTTTTCAAGACAGTTTTTCTCTGTGTAGCCCTGGCTGTCCTGGACTCACTGTGTAAATCAGGTTGGCCTTGCACTCAAAGAGATCTGCCTGCCTCTGCCTTCTGAGTGCTGGGATTAATGGCATATGCCACCACGCCCAGCAATTACAGACAGCTGTGAATTGCCATGTGGGTGCTGGAATTTAAACTCCAGTCCTTTGGAAGAGCAGCCAGTACTCTTAACTGCTGAGCCATCTCTCCCAGAATCCAAATTCTTATTGAATTATTGAATAATAGTTAATCCTAAAACTTCATCTGGCACTTATAAGCAATTTAGCATAAGAATGCACTTGTCATTAAAGATTTGGAGTTCAGATGAATAACGCTATTCTTCTGAAAAGTAAGTCTACCTTGTACTCACCAGAAACTATGAATAGTTCTTTATATTGAAAGACTCATGGCTAAGTACAAATTGAGAGGAGAATTTTGACCTAGACTACTCTCACGAGCACCAAATCCACAGAGAAGAGGTATGCTTAAAGGAAAACAGAAGATTCATAAAGAAAATATGATGTGTCCACAGCATTAGCAGTTACAAGTGTGGGCACATGATCAGGAAATGTCAATGATCACTAAAAGCTGAAAAGGAAAAAGAGGGAATTCCTTCTAGACAAGAGTGAGGACCTGTTGCTACCAATATTCCAAGTCTCAGAATCAGTAACTGAAAGAACTTGCTACAAATGCATTAAACTACAGTTTCTAACATTTTATTCCAAAATGCATACCATTCCTTCTGGGACTCAGGGGGAAACCTTTTAGAAAGATTGGATAATTTATTAATTCCTCTGTGTTAAATAAAAAATTAGATAAATGTATTTGTAAACATGTTCTTCCTTAAAATAAATTTGTGTCATGTATTTTAAAATTTCATTTATTTCTTTTTGTTAAAGGAAAGTATTTGGTACAATGGGATTTGATTGTATTCACTCATCTCCCAAACTGCCTCCATATCTACCTTTATTCTCTACCTATCTTTGAGTTCTTTTTCAATAATCAAGAACAATTTTGCTGCCCATATACTGTTTGATTTGAAGCTTTCTACTGTAGCAAAACCATTCAAACAGAAGACACACTCTCAAAAAAATGTGAGGTTCTCTCTAGTAGCAGCTATCAATTGCCAGTAGCTTCAGAACACTGGATGTTAGTCTGCTTCAATATCATGTTTCCTTTCTGGGATTTGGTCTGGTTTGTATTTGCACAGGTCACATACATACTGCCATACCTGCCATTAATTCCCATATGCAGTTGTGCTGCTGTAGCCAGACTGTTTCCTCAGTCATCTACCTCTTCTGGCTCTTACACTGTTTTTGTCCCCTCTCCAATAACCATAATGATGGCATGACTTAAATATCTCATTTAGGTCTCTGCTGCCCATAGTCTCTTACTCACCACATTTTGGTCAGTTATGGGTCTCTGTGTTATTCAAAATCCACACATCGATGATAGAAGCTTCTCTTGGGAGGGTATTCATTTTTTTAAAATGAGTTATTCTAAACAAAATATCTTGTGATAGTAATTGTTACTAATTTCCAGAATAGTCCATTTTCAATGCTGATCAAACAAACACTTAGTGGGCATCATGGCCTGCTTGACTGCATTAAGACCAACATGAGTATTAGGTGATGTGTACATGCATTCTAAGGGAGATAGGGATGGTATAACAGTTTCTTTAACAAACTTTAACGATTTTAAATCTCATGACAACATTTCCCCAGCCTCGCAGATAAGTGTTTCTTTCCCGTCAAAAGAATTTCTAACTTACTTTATAATAAGCAGTGGTTAAGCCAGGGCCAGTGCTCACAAAAATATTCAGAAAATAAACATTAAATACAACTAAAATTAACATTCAGGGAGAATTTCAAAGACCAAAAGATTATTGATTTTTATCATTTTCTATACATTTTGGAACTGCCATATATAAACAAACAATATAAATACCTTCTTCCATCAATGACAAATAGCCTCAGAGCCACTTCGGGCAATGTGCAAATCTAAGTAAAGGGACAGAACATCCTTTTACATGCTTTGAATATAAACAGAGTATCTTTTGAAGAGGGAGAACAAATGGAAATTTATAGAAATTACATTGTCACAGAGTATGGATCAGTAAAACCGTGGCATAATTTATGTATTGTGTGTCCTGCAGAAGAGTTTTAGGTAAAGAAAATAAATCAAGCAAGGTAAAAGATATATATATATTAATCTTTCAGCAAACTACAGTTTCTAGCATCTTAGAACACAGATAAAGGCATTCCTTCCAGAACTTACGGAGAAACCACACATTATAAAGATTGGGTAGTTTACAAATTCCTCCTTAGTAAGATAAGAATAAGAGGAGTGAATTCATAATCGTATATATCCTTTCAATATCTGTATGTGATATATTTTAAATTTCATTGATTTATTTCTATCAATAATTTTAAAATATAGTGTAATGGGTTTTGACCATACTCATACCTCCTGGGACATATCAATGGTGGGCATGGCCTTGTTAGTTGTTGCTATCCAAAGTTAGCACTTCATTTGTACTTTGAGTCTAGGTTTCTTGTCTTAGTAGGAAGTACCCTTCTGCCGTTCTTTCATTACCCATTCTTGCTGCTTATTTGTCCTCTCATTAGACCTAACAGTGTTCCAATCCTATAGTATATTCAAACTTTTTAAAAGTAATTTTATAGGAGTGTGTAAACAACTGCTTCTGTCATTTATATGCTTTACTGCAGACCAAAACTTCCCAGAAACTTCTATAAAGAATTTTCAAAAGTATTACCTATTAAAACTGTCAATACATGTAGTCTACTCACCCCCTTAATGAATTTCTCTCTTTAAATTGTGACCATACCCCATAGATTTCTTTGACATTATCTTTCTAGTATTTCTGGAATATTTAACATAATTATTTATTATAGAAATTTAAACCAGTACTTCTCTCTTGTATTTCATGTCAACAAGTACTTACTTTCCTGTCATTCCATCTTCTCAGTCTTGCTTTCATCTCTTCCTCCTGTGATCTCTGTCTCACTCTGAAACCCATGAAATTTCTTTCAGAGTTTCAAAATGTAAATAAGCTTATAAAATATATTTATATTTTCAGACATAATGTATTAATGATTTTAGCTTATTTATATAGTTTCCACAGTCTTTACATTCCTAATTAAGGAATGTTATACCTTAAAAGTGACCAATTTCTCTGTGGCAGTCATTGAAGTCACTTACTCCAAATACAGACCTAACATCCTTGGTAGTTCTCATTCACTCATTCCCCAAATCCCAATTCAAACATTCTGTGCTCCTGAGGACTAACAAAGCACATTCACACAGGACTGCTAGGATTACGAGGGTATACAGGCAAATAGTGGGAGTATGAGGGATATCTTACAACAAACTCTCCAGGGTCTTTCTTATTCTCACTGGAACATACCTTCTTATCTGGGCTGAGCTGCTAAGATTTGTCTGACAGGTTATTACCTCCAGGTAGTTTAAAATAGTTTTTCCCTACAGGGTCTTGTATATGTCTAGTCATACTGGTAAGTTAGGATGTCTAATCATCCAGGTGAAAACCACTAAGCAAACAAAAACTATGGCCTGTTAGTGCTTTATTTTTTAGAGAATTTGAGGCCAGAAATCTCATAGCATCAATCATTTCTTAGTTATTCAAGTTGTCTTCAAAATTACCCAACTTTAGCCCCAGGCATCCAGATGTTATGGAAGAGCAAGTTTGATGCTGGGTCATCTCAACTGTGAAATAGCAGTGTGCTTGCCAATCTGTTGGCATAGAATCTAGTCTGTCTCTTCATAAAGCCTACCCATATATGCCCTGCCAATATCTATGTACAAAATTAAAATGTTTCAAATGTAGATAGCTTTACTATGATATTTATTTACAGAAAATAATTTCTTCCAGCCCAATGATGTATTACACATATATTAATAACAGCAACATTTAAAACATAAATTTGTCTTTCCTCCCATTAAAAGTTTAATATCTTTCTAATCCCACAATACATTTTTCTTTGTTCTTCATCAATTTTAAAATGCTAAATAACCAGAACAAGTTGATGAGGTCTGTACTTTTATTCTCTATACTTAAATATTGAGAAAGTTGATCCACTAAGAGGTTTTCAACATACCCACCAAAGATACAGGTTGTCAGCTGAGCAACAGAGATGAGTCAAGGGAGTCTGCCTCCAAATTCTGTGATACTAACCACCAGGCTATATGTTCTCTGGGTCCTTTGATTATGACTATATAAAACAAAATATTCTGAACACTTCATCTGCACTGGGATAATAGAAGATATGAACTTGAATCACTGAAAGAAAAAAAATAAGACTATGCTGCCTTCTTTTCCTTACTGTTTAAAACTGTCTAGTGAAATTTTATGTCTTAATCAAGTTAGGTCTCACAGGCACAATAATGTCTGGGTTCCACCATTTATTAGAGAAATTGAAGTATGTTTTATGTTAAATTCCCTTCAGAGGCAAATGATGGCTATAGTTTTTAAAAGCTTATGCTAGTCGAATTCTACAGCTCATTTGTCAGAATAGAGTATGGCTAAGCAGATGCTCTGTCAGAGTTGAAATTCAGGATCATTCTTCTTAAAATTTTTAATAGACTTCTACCTCTTAGCTTTATCACATCCAATTATGAGATTGCATCTAGCCGTTGACAAATTCACCATTCTTATCTTTGGTTCTTTATGTTAAGTGACAACCAAGACACTGACATTGTAAAATCAGCCATGGAAGAAAGTTTAGGGAAGTTCAATGATATTTTGAAATCAAATGAGATATTCTTGAAATTAGCAAGACAAAGCTGCTTTTTTAACACTTTTTTTTTCTTTAAAGTGTTCATATTGTGAGCTAACCACATTATTCACATTATTACTAGGCAACTTAGGGATAATCTCATTTGATATACTTCATTGTATTTCATATTAAAATTCAGGTGTTCTGAGGTTTTTAATGCATAGAAATGTAACAGAATTTACATCTTATATTTCAGTAATCAGGCATGTTATTGTCTGTTACGCTTTGCTCATTCCAGTGTCAGAAACAATACTTCTATCTATGTCTCAAGCTGAAGTCATACATGACTTAGAGTATAAATGAAATTTTGCACAATCTTTCAGGAGGAGAATTTTAAAACAACTAGGATTCAACCAGGATAGAAATTAATTGAATATCACTTAATAGCCGCAGAAACATTCATCTGTAAAATCCAGACACCTAGTTTGCTTTGGGAGACTCTTTAAAAATATAAATACAATAATCCTGTTAGAATAAGCTTTTATTTAAAGAAAAACATTAGATTTTGAATAATGCTCAATCCTGGGGGAAAAGGGAACTTTAAGAAATATATTTGAATGAATTTGAATAATGGAATGACTGTGTTATACTAGAAATTCATTAGTGCATGTCATTTTGGACAGGTCCATTTATAAATACTCTACTTTCTCTGATGGTATCAAGAAAATCCTCAAATATGTTTATCGCAGGGAAGGCAAGCATTATTAACATAGTTTGTCTTTTGTTTCTGACAGGTGATTTCAGTACTATGATATTACTTTATAAGATTTAAGAAGAGTTAGAGCTGATGAAAATTATAATTGTAAAACTTTTAAAATTTGTGAGAGAGATGTCAAAACTCTGTATTACAATTAAAATAACACAATATTGATCCAAATATGTGCATACATATCAATTTGAAAATAAAATAGAACATACCAAGTATTAAAATTGGTCTATGAGTAGTTTATGTTTCAAATATTTAGTATAAGCAATTTTTTTTGTTTTTATATTTTTTATTTTTTATTTTTTTTAATACTTAATTTTTTTTCCTTCAAGTTACATCTCAGTAACAAACCCCTCCCTATTCCCCCTTCCTATCCCGCCCTTCCACCCTCTTCCCCCCAGAAGTTTCCCCTTTCAGTCCAACAGATGATTCCTTCTCTAATAACAGTAAATACTATACATAACAATAGATATAAATATGCCACATTTATGAGAGTTAAATGGCCTAGTATACCTTCCCAATGTCCAGTTTATACATATTTGGCCCCTGACTTTAACATTCTACTATCTAACCAACTCCATGAGTTTAAAGGTCTATATGTGACTCATCATTCATACTATCTTGCAACACACTTTTAAGAGTATCTTCTTAGATCTATAACACCCTCTTGATTCTTAAACAACTCAAAATTTAACTATGAGACTCTAGCTGTCTATTCTTCAAACACCTCAGAGACCTGAGAGGGATAAATATATTTGCTTATATAGGAAGTGCAGGGCCTGCAGCTTCCAAAACTAAGAAAGAACATACCAATGTCTGCCTGGACAATTCCCATTTTCTTTCCATACATTTCAGCATCAATCTTCAGCCATTGGGTCCTGTTTCTCTGACAGACATTTGTTGTAGAGAAGGGATTATGAAGGACTTCCATACCCTGTCTTGGCAGAGTTAGGCTGTCGACTTCCCTGCTACCAAGTTTTGTCATTTTTGGACAGCAGTCTGTCTGCAGTTGGTGCAAGGGGTTTTTTCATGCCAAGAGAAAGGCTTGCCACTAATTCAACCATCTTACAGTGGAGGTTCTTCGATGCTTATCTTCTACTTGGAGTAGAATAGGGGGGTGCTATCAGGCGCTGATATGTCTCGATATCAAAAAAAATCTTGATTTAAGATAACATCTTTGAATGCCATATTCTGCAGATCTTTAGGGGTTTTTGAAGATGCCCTATCCATCTCTTGTATTTAGATAAGCAAATGTTGCTTGTCTCTTAGCAACTTGATTACTGGGTAGTTTAGAGAATATCTGTGATAGACTGTCATAGTAGCTAACAAAGTGACATGTTTGCATGACTAGGAGTTTGTTTTAACTATCCTAGACCGTGTTAGACGGTTGGTATCAAGAGGTCAGAGCTTCACATTTTATTTTTAAGTATCTCTAGGTATGATACAATTAGGAAGCGTTACCTTTAAATTTGTATCAATATACAAATATCTATTTAATTGTGGTTAAATATACTCTTAATTATGTATCAATATACCAAGATCAATGCCTATGTAGCACAATATAATCTTACTATTACGTCCATATGCAAGGGTCAATACCATTGTGGCCAACTATAATCTTAATTTTGTATCAATACACAAAGATCAGTACCGATGTAATCCAATACAATCTTATTTTTGCACAATAAACAATGGTCAATACCACTTTAGCCAAATAAACTACTAATTTTGTATCAATATACAAAGGTATAAGGGCATATTCAATAATCTGCCCCTTCTTCTTGGACTTTCCTGTGCTATGTCTATATCTCATTTTTCTCAAGCCCATGCACTCCTACATAGGAGAGGAAGAAGGATACAGAAAAGGAAAAGTAGGAATTCCCTGGGGCTAACCTCCAAAACCCATTAAGACAGAACCATTTATCAGCTTGTAGTCTCTTTCCCTACATAACAGAGTTTTCAGTTATCCTTCAAATAACCAAAAAGAAGGGCGGAGAAACACCCTCCCCACCCTCTGTGCATGGGACGTCGCTCTCTTAAAGTGACTTCCTGCTGATTTGGGTCATAGTAGACCTGTTTGGGGCCCGAACCCAAATGGGAAAAATGATTAAAAATGTTAGTACACTCCTTTTATGTTCAGTCCTTCTGTTCTCAGCTGTTTAGATGACCTAAGGGGTTTGTAGGCAGAAGCTGATCTTGCAGGCTTCACTGAGGTTCCTGCCGGGGCATTGTGTAGAGCTGAGCGGTCCCAGCGACACTGGATTGCAGTGGTGGTTGCAGGCCCCCGATGGAGGCAGCTATTGAGGAAGTCTGCCAGGCAGAATCAACTGGGTCACTCGTCCTCCTTGGTGCCTGATTCTGCTCTCTGCTGAGGATTCTGCTGTCCAGCTGTCCCCGGGCTCCCCTAATGGACACTTCGATTCTCCTGGAAAGATAAGAACAGAGCCCTGCCCCAATCCCAACCCTAGGAAAATTGCCCTCTTTTTTTTGGGGGGGGATGGGGGGAATGGGTAGTACTTCTCCTGAAGCAAATTTGGCCTTCTGAAAACATACAAAGCGTTATCTTTCAATCCGGGTTAAAGAAGAAATCCTTCTGTCACCTTCGAGCTAAACCAGCTCTAGTGTATATATTTTGAGATCCCAAAGGACAATCTGCCTGCATCGAGAAGGCCTTTTGTAAGTAGCCTCCAAACCTAGGTCCCTCCAAATCCCATGTGTGTGTCTCTGAACTCTAAGTATTGGGATCAGGGACCTGTGTTTCCCTTCTGAAGGGATCAAAGATGTGTTCCACCAGTCCTGGATCGAAGTCTTTCTCTATTTAGAGTTTGCCCTGCATCAGGCTGACCCTGAGCTCCAGGATCTGCCCGTTTCTGTCTCCAGTGTGCTGGGAGCTGGGACCAAGGGTGTACTCTTCTTGAATGGTGGGACCAAGAGTATGCACGCTCACCACCCTGCTCCGTATGACTCCAGAATACATAAGACCACCAACTTTATGGTGCTCCTCCCCCCCCCCCGTCTCCGCTGAAGTCAAAGGCATGGGCCAACACCACAATTCTCTTGTATTTTACCTTAGCTCCACGTCTTCTCTACACCTGGAGGTCTGCAAAACCAGGCCGAATGGCTGTATCCTCTATTCCATTCACAGTGTTTCAGCCCTGCCCCCTGCCTTTTTTTTTTTATTTAATAAATTTGTTTGTTGCTTCAGGTTACATCCTTATCATATTGTCCTCTTTTCCCGCTTCCCAGCCCCACCCTCCCATGCTCTACCCCCTGACCCTTCCGTCTTGTTCCTCTGGGGTGCAGTGACCCTGCCTAACATTCTCTCACCACAGATCAGGAGTCATATGAGGGACAAGAGCCTCTTCATTCACCGGGGGCCTACGAGGCAGTACTGCCAGTGAAAGGTGTCTCATTGCTACTGGGGGAATACTAAAAAAAGACCAACAAACACACAAACCCCCCAAAAAAAGAAAATCAACAAAAAAGAGAGGAAAAAGAGAAGGGAAAAGGAAAAAAAAGAAAAAAAGAAGGAAAAAGAAAAAGATAAAAAAAAAAATATGTCCTTGTTCCTTTTGGTGTGTTGGTTGTAGTACAGATATCCTGTACGATATAGTTAAAATCCTACTATAAGTGAATAGATGCCATGTGCATCCTTCTGAGACTGGGTTAGCTCACTCAGGATGAGCTCCTCTAGATCCATCCATTTGGTTGCAAAATGCATGATTTCATTGTTTCTGATTGCTGAGTTATATTCCATTGTATAGATGAACCACAATTTTTTAATCCATTCTTCAGTTGAGGGACATCTGGGTTGTTTCCAATTTCTATCTATTACAAATAAGGCTGCTATAAACATAGATGAAGAGACTTCCCTATGTCTCCGTGAGAGGTCCTTTGGGTGTATACCAGAAGTGGTATGGCTGGGTCCTGAGGCAAGGTTATTCCTAGATTTCTAAGATATCGCCAGAGAGACCTCCATAGTGGTTGCACAAGCCTGCACTCCCACCAGCAATGGAGTAGGGTTCTCCTTTCTCCACACCCTCGCCAGCATGCGCTATCATTTGAGCTCTTTATCTTAGTCATTCTAACAGGTGTTAGGTGGAATCTCAGGGTCGTCTTGAGTTGCATTTCTCTGATGATTAAGGATGTTGAACATTTCTTCAGGTGTCTCTCAGCCCTTAGGGATTCCTCCTTTGTGAATTCTCTATTTAGCTCCATCTCCCATTTTTTTGATTGGATTATTTGGTTTCTTGGAATTTAGTTTCTTGAGTTCTTTGTAGATTTTAGATAATAGCCCTCTATCAGATGTGGGGTTGGTGAAGATTTTTTCCCAGTCTGTTGGATGCCGTTTTGTTCGAATGATAATGTCCTTTGCCTTACAGAAGCTTTTCAGTTTCATGAGGTCCCATTTATTGATTGTTGATCTCAGGTCTTGAGCTGTTGGTGTTCTGTTCAGGAAGTTGTCACCTGTGCCAATGAGTTCGAGGGTTTCTCCTACTTTTTCTTCTAGTATCTTTAGTGTGGCTGGCCTTATGTTAAGGTCTTTGATCCACTTGGAATTAAGTTTTGTACAAGGTAATAGGTATGGGTCTAATTTCATTCTTTTGCAAGTGGACATCCAGTGGGCCAGCACCATTTGTTGAAGATGCTGTCCTTCTTCCATTGTGCGTTTTTGGCTTCTTTGTCAAAGATTAGTTGGCCATAGGTGTGTGGATCCATGTTTGGGTATTCAATTCGATTCCATTGATCCACTGGTCTGTTTCTATACCAGTACCATGCTGTTTTTATTACTGTTGCTATGTAGTACAGCTTGAAATCTGGTATGGTGATACCTCCAGATGTTTTTTCATTGGACAGGATTGATTTAGCTATTCTGGGCTTTTTGTTGTTCCATATGAAGTTGAGAATAGCTTTTTCCAGGTGTATAAAGAATTGTGTTGGTATTTTGATAGGAATTGCATTAAATCTATATATTGCTTGCTTTTGGTAGGATAGCCATTTTTATTATGTTGATCTTACCTATCCATGAACATGGGAGATCTTTCCATCTTCTAAGGCCTCTTCCATTTCTTTCTTCAAGGGCTTGAAGTTCTTGTTATATAGGTCCTTTACATGCTTGGTTAGAGTTACCCCCAGGGATTTTATGTTGTTTGTGGCTATTGTGAAGGGGGTTGTTTCCCTTATTTCTTTCTCAGTATATTTGTTTGTTGTATAAAGAAGGGCTTCTGATTGTTTGGAGTTAATTTTGTATCCAGCCACCTTGCTGAAGTAGTTTATCAGCTGTAAGAGTTCTTTGGTGGAGTTTTTGGGGTCGCTTATGCACACTAACATATCATCTGCGAATAGGGATAATTTGACTTCTTCATTTCCAATTTTTATCCCTTTGATCTCCTTTAGTTGTCTTATTGCTCTAGCAAGGACTTCAAGTACTAAATTGAAGAGATATGGTGAAAGTGGACATCCTTGTCTTGTCCCTGAGTTTAGAGGAAATGCTTCAAGCTTCTCCATTTAATTTGATGTTGGCTACTGGCTTGGTGTATATTGCCTTTATTATTTCTAGGTATGGTCCTTGTGTGCCCGTTCTCTCCAGAACTTTTAGCATGAAGGGGTGTTGGATTTTGTCAAATGCTTTTTCTGCATCTAGCAAGATTATCATGTGGTTTTTTTCTTTCATCTTGTTTATGTGGTGAATTATATTGATAGATTTTCGTATATTGAACCATCCCTGCATTCCAGGGATGAAGCCTACTTTACCATGGTGTATGATACTTTTGATGTGTTCTTGAATTCGGTTTGCTAGTATTTTATTAATTATTTTTGCATCTATGTTCATGAGGGAGATAGGTCTGAAGTTCTCTTTCTTTGTTGGGTCTTTGTGTAGTTTAGGAATCAGAATGACAGTGGCCTCATAGAATGAGTTTGGCAGTGATCTTTGTGTTTCTATGTGATGGAAGAGTTTGAAAAGTAATGGTGTTAGTTCCTCTTTGAAGGTCCGGTAGAATTCCGTGCTAAAGCCATCTGGCCCTGGGCTTTTTTTGGTTGGGAGATTATTAATGACTATTCCTATTTCCTTAGGTGTTATTGGGCTGTTTAAGCTGTTAATCTGATTTTGATTTAGTTTTGGTAGGTGGAATTATCAAGGAAATTGTCCATTTCATTTAGGTTTTCAAATTTAGTGGAATATAGATTTTTAAAGTAATGCCCGAATATTTTCTGGATCTCCTCAATATCTGTTGTTATTTCTCCCTTTTCATTTCTGATTTTGTTGATTTGTGTTCTTTCCCTTTGCCTTTTAGTTAATTTGGCTAGGGGTCTGTCTATTTTGTTGATTTTCTCAAAGAATCAACTCTTGGTTTCATTGATTCTTTGTATAGTTCTTTTTGATTCTAAGTTGTTGATTTCAGCTCTAACCTTGATGATTTCCTGTCTTCTGCTCTTCTTGGGAGTGTTTGTTTCTTTTTTTTCCAATTCACCCAGCTTTGCTGTTAGTTCACTAATATGAGCTGTCACAATTTTCTTTTTGAAAGCACTTAGTGCTATTAACTTTCCTCGTAGCACAGCTTTCAATGTATCCCATAGGTTTGGGTATGTTGTGTCTTCATTGTCGTTGGATTTTAAGAAGTCTTTGATTTCCTTCTTTATTTCTTCCCTGACCCAGTGGTCATCCAGTAAGGAGCTGTTCAATTTCCATGTGTGTGTAGGCTTTCTGTTGATTCTTTTGCTGTTGAAGACCAGATTTATTCCGTGGTGGTCTGATAAGATACAAGGTGTTATTTCAATTTTCTTGTATCTACTGAGACTATCCTTGTGACCAATTATGTGGTCGATTTTAGAAAAGGTTCCGTGGGGTGCTGAGAAAAAGGTGTATTCCTTTGTGTTTGGGTGAAACGTTCTGTAGATATCTGTTAGGTCCATCTGTTTCATGACCTCTGTTAGACTCAATATTTCTCTGTTTGTCTTCTGTCTTGATGATCTGTCCTTTGCTGTGAGTGGGGTGTTGAAGTCTCCCACTACTAATGTGTTGTGATCGACGTGCGCTTTAAGTTTTAGAAGTGTTTCTTTAACGAAAGTAGGTGCCTTTGTATTTGGGGCATAGATGTTCAGTATTGATATTTCCTCTTGATTAATATTCCCTTTAATGAGTATATAGTGCCCTTCTTTGTCTTTCTTCATTAACTTCAGTTGGAAGTCTGTTTTGTTTGATATTAGGATGGCTACTCCAGCTTGCTTCCTGGGTCCATTTGCTTGGAAAACCTTTTCCCAGCCCTTTACTCTGAGGCAGTGTCTATCTTTCGTATTTAGATGTGTCTCTTGTATACAGCATAAGGAAGGGTCTTGCTTGCAGATCCACTCTGTGAACCTATGTCTTTTTATTGGGGAGTTGAGTCCATTGATGTTGATGGATATTAGTGACCTGGGGTTGTTATTTCCCATTAGTTTGGTATAGGTGGTGGTCCTGTGCCTCTTTTGGTTTAGTTGCTGAGGGGTTTTCTATTCCCTTTGTTTTCTTGGGTGGAGTTTTCTTCTCTCGGTAGGGATTTTCCTTCTAGGATTTTCTGTAGGGCTGGGTTTGTGGGTAGATATTGTTTAAATTTGATTTTGTCATGGAATATCTTGTTTTCTCCATCTATGTTGATAGAGAGTTTTGCTGGGTAAAGTAATCTGGCTGGGCACCTATGATCTCTCAGGACTTGTATATCTGACCAGTCCCTTCTAGCTTTTAAAGTTTCTGAGGAGAAGTCAGGTGTAATTTTGATGGGTCTGCCATTGTATGTGACTTGACCTTTTTCTCTTACTGCTTTTAATATTCTTTCTTTGTTCTGTACATTTGCTGTTTCAATTATTATGTGGCGAGAGGAGTTTCTTTTCTGGTCTAATCTGTTTGGTGTTCTGTAAGCCTCTTGGGTTTTTATTGGCATCTCTTTTTTCAGGTTTGGGAAGTTTTCCTCTATGATTTTGTTGAAGATATTTCCTGGACCTTGGAGTCGGGAGTCCTCTCTTTCCTCTATACCTGTAATTCTTAGGTTCCATCTTTTCATTGAGTCCTTGATTTCTTGGATGTTGTGGGTGAGTGATTTTTTAGCCTTCTCATTTTCTTTGGATGTTGTACTGATTTCTTCCACTGAATCTTCCATGCCTGAGATCCTGTCTTCCATCTCTTGCATCCTATTGTTGATACTCACATCCATATTTCCTGTTCTCTTCCCTTGGTTCTCCACTTCCTCTTTTAACTCTGACTGTGTTTTCTTTATTGTTTCTATTTCTATTTTCATGTCTTGTATGGTTTTGTTCGTTTTGTACATTTCCTTCTCCAGCTTGCTTGTTTTTGTATGAAAATCTTTCATGGCTTTTTCCTTTTCCTGTTCAAGCTCTGTCACCTTGGCTTGGAGCTCTTTAATTGTGTTGTTCCTTGTTTTGATTTGTAGTATTGTGGTTTCTTTGAATTCCTTCATAGATTTAAGTTATTCTTGCAGGGACTCTATCACTTTCCATAATGCAGAATTGTCAATGTTTTCATGTGTTTCTGTTGGTGTGTGGTCATCCGAATTGGATGAGCTAGGATGGTTCTGCTTTGTTGGAGTCATAATTCCTTGATTTCTATTTTTTTTTTGACCTTTCGCCATTTAATGCATTTAGCTGTCTGTTTTCTGTGCTTGGAACCACAGTGGATGATTTGTTGCAGGGGACGAGATACTTGGCTATCTGTCGTTGCTTACAGGGGGATTTCAATGTCACTGTGGTTTTAATCGCCTGAAGCACTGTGAGCTGGTGCAGCCTATTCCCAGGTTGTGAGTAATGGACCAGGATTGTTTCACTGCTCCCAATTCAGACTTCCCTATGTTGCACTCTGAGTTATCAGCCTGTAATGGTTCTGATAGTATGGGCCTATTTGCCCAGGCACAGATTCTGTGTGCTTTGTTTGTCCTCACGGAGGCTGACAGGGTCTGGCTCCACACCTAATATGTCTGGATTTTCCAGGATACAGCTATGGTCCAGATTTCTGGTTTCTCTCTAGGCTTCTCGCCACAGGGCTGGACTCTGTGCCTGATTCCCTTCCTGTCTGCACCGCCACGGGTCCCGTGGGTACCCCAAGCCCCGGATCCTCTGGCTGCCTGAGTGGACCTCTCGTCCCAGCAGCTCAGCCGTGGGTGCATGGATCCCTGGCCCCGCCCACGCCTGTCTCTCTCCCCAGATGACCTGCTGTGAGTTCGCAGGGTTTTGGCCCTGCCAGCCGTGCTCCCTTCCCAGCTGCGCTACTGTAAGTGTGCGAGATTCGGCCCCTCCCACCCGCCTTTGTGTTCCCAGCTTCCCGTGCTCTCTTGGAATCTCCCGCCCTCCGCTTCACGAGAGGCTGCAGACCACCCGCTGAGCCCCCTGTTTGTTCCTTGCTAAGCCTTCCACTATCTCGCAAAATTTTTTAAGTGGGTATAAGTTCAACCTGATGTGTGGGGAGCCCAATAGGCCTGAGATCTATGGCCAAGTGGACCCTGATTCTGCCTGCTGTAAGTTGGGATCGATCTTACCAGGCGCCTCTCCAAATGGGATTTCCGAATCCCTGGTTTAGTGGCTGTGAGAGATGGGGAGAGCCTTGCCCTGGGACTTTTAACAGTCCCTTGGGAGCTGTGAGTGTTCCGGGGGGGGGTGTCTAGCCCCTCCAGTTTTTGCACAGTGCCCAATAACTCTGTGTTTTTTATGGCTCTTTTTTCCCGCATTCAAAATGCTTCAGTGTAGGTCGCCGTCATCTTGGCCCATCTAGTATAAGCAATTTAATAAATATTTATAAACTCTAAAAACAAAACACTGAAAAACTACTAAAAATTATTTTGAAAAACGTTCTGTACCTACTTTCATATGAAAATTTAATTCAATTCCATTCATATGCACTGTTTAAATACACTTTAAAATAATTATTGAAAAAAGGGAGAATCTTTTAAATTTAGGTAGTAAAATAATTTAATTAAATAATTTGTGTTATTTTCCTCTCATACAATAGATCCCAACTACAGTTTCCCCTTCCTACACTTCTCTCAATTCTATCCCAACCTTCCTCTTCTCCCAGATCTACTCCTCCTCATTTTCTTTTCAGAATAGAGCAGGCTTCTCAGGGGTATGAACTGAACACAGCATAAGAAGATACAATAAGAATAGGATAAATCCCCACATCAGGACTGAGGAAGGAAACTATGTAGGAGGAAAAGGCTCCCAAGAGCTTGCAAAAGAGTCAGAGACAACCCCACTCCCACTGTTAGGATCCCCCCCCAACATATCAAAGTAACAATTTTATATATATATATAAAATTTGTTGTCACTGCAGTCTCTTTGAACTCCCATGAACCATGATTAGTTGGTTATGTGGGCTTGTTCTCCTTCTGCACTTGACATTCTGCCTCCTACAATTCTTCTTCCCCCTCTTCCACAGGGTTTCCAGATCTCCAAGAGGAGGGACCTGACAGAGATCTCCAATTTGGACTATCTATCTATCTATCTATCTATCTATCTATCTATCTATCTATCTTGCTCTTGCTCTCACTCTCATTCTCATTCTGCCTAATGTTTGGATGTGGGTATTTGTTTTGTTTTGTTTTTTTAATGTTTATTTATTACTTCAAGTTACATCTCCATCACAGCCCTCTCCCTCCACCCCTCCCAGTCCCACCCTCCTACCCTCTCACCCTTCCCCCAGAATGCATAATTCTTTTTTTTTATCAGTCCAACAAATGGTTCTTTCTCTTATAACAATAAATACAGTACAAAACAACTGAAATAAATAGGCCACAATTCTGAGAGTTATATGGCTTAGCATACATTCTCAATGTCCAGTCCATATGTATTTGGCACCTGATTTAACATTCTACTATCTAATATCTCCATGAGTTTAAAGTTCTATATCTAACTCAGCTTTCATACTAACTTGAATCACAATTTTAAAAACATCTTCTTAGATACAGAACACCGTCTTGATTCCTAAAAAACTCAAAATTTAACTATGAGACTCTAGCTATCTATTCTTCAACCACCTCAGAGACCTGAGAGTGATAAATATATCTGATTATATAGGAAGTGCAGGGCCCACAGCTTCCAAAACTAAGAAATGACATACCAGTGGCTGCCTCGACAGTTCCCATTTTCTCTCCATACATTACAGCATCAATCTTCAGCTGTTTGGCCCTGTTTCTCTGACAGACATTGATTTTAGAGCAGGAATTATGAAGGACTTACCTACCCTGTCTTGGCAGAGCTAGGCTGTCGACTTACCTGCTTCCAAGTTTTGTCCTTTTTGGACAACAGTCTGTCTACATTTGAAGCAAGGGTTTTTTTTTTTTTTCCAAGATATAGGCTTGCCACTAATTTTTAATTGCTTCCATCAGCTTCTAGATGACATCTCTCTGAAGAAGATTGGGCTAGGCACCAATCTATGAGTATGACTGAATATTATTTAGATTCAATTTGTTGATTTTTTTCTATAAGGATTCAGGACTCTTCGGACTCCAGTTCTTAGTTACCCCGGGAATGATGGGAATGGGCTCACCTTCAGTGGCATGGACCTCAAATTATACCAGTCATTGGTTGGCCACTCTCATGAGAACTGTGCCTCCATTGCCCTAGCACATCTTGCATGCAGGATATGTTGTATATAAAAGTTTTTGTGCTTGGGCTGGTGTTCCAATCCCACCACTGGAAATTTCTAGTTGGAGAAGATGACTTGTTTAGACACCATATCCTCAATTATTAGGAGTTATCACTAGAGTCATGCTTAAAGAATCCTGGAAGTTTCTACTTCACTAGACTTTCATGTTGTCCCCCAAATGCCCTCTAATTCCTGATGTCTATTCCAGCATCCTTTCCCTCCACACCTGATCCCTCCTTTTACCATTCTCACCCTCCACCATTCCAAATGCAAAATCTATTCTATTTTTCCTTCCAAAGGGAGATCCATGTACCCCACTTCAAGTCCTTCTTGTTACTTAGCCTTTCTGATTCTGTGGACTGTAGCATGATTATCAATAACTTAAAAACTAACCTTCACTTATAAGTGAGTATATACCCTGTTTGTCTTTCTGGGTCTCAGCTAATTTATTTAGAATGAATTTGTCTGGTCTTATCCACTTATCTACATATTTCATAATGTCATTTGTTTTAACAGTTGAGTAATAATCTATTGTTTAAATGTACCACCTTTTCTTTATCCATACTTCTGATGGGGTAAGTCTTACAAATTTTTGCATTCTTGTTTGTTTGGAGAATCTTAAATGACAGATTGTAGAATCTCAGTAGTTAAATGTATGTATGGTTCTTATATAAGACCAGATTTCAATTTTCAGAAGCCCTATTGGTTGGCTCACAGCTGTAACTAAAGTTCCAGGAAACCTGATGCCATCATAGTCATACACTGTCCCCAGAACTAGAATATATCTTTCCCCTGCAAGTCACATTAACAAAAATTACAAGACAAAAAACAAATCCTAAAAATATCTAAAGAGTAAAGGTCATGGTTATCAACTATGAAAGCTTATGTAATACTAAGCTCAAATAAACCAAAGATCACTGCTACTGAAATAAACAAACTCATCAAGATTGGATAAGTAGTGTTTTTCACCATATGTTACCACATACTTCTAAGATGAATAGCTTTGCATAGAGAGATGGGGCTGTGTGTAATAAAATCCTCCTTGTGAAAAATACAAAATCATGAGGTTGGAGTATTATTACTGAGTGTAGACTTATCTGTGATTTTTAAATAAAAACTTTAAATATAAATTTACCTTAGTGATTTATTTTTTTAACTTTTTCATGTTTTTGGCAAATTGAAATATATGCATAAGAAAATAAAAGGATACACCTCTGTGAAACCTCTGAGGTAATTGCATTGTGTATGAAAAGAGAAAAGAAAAACAATATCTCTCACAATGAAGATATGTACATGCTGGTGCACTGATCAGTGTGTTTGTATTTGTAAGAAAGACAGGGAAACAACCGGCATGACTACACATCTTGGAATGAAAGAAAGCACTGTGGCTGGGCACAGTATAAATTTATCAAAAGCCTACAAATATTTGTGAACCTAGTTGTGTGCTTTAAGAACAGGGAGCTTTCTAAATATATATTATAAATAAATGTTTTTCCCTTGTTATTAAGTTTTAACTATTTTCAAATATACCCTTATATTATAATAAGTTATAATTTTAATCCATCAATGAACAGTGTGAAAATTCTTTTTTTGGGGGGGGGCATGTACAGATATTTGAAAAAACTTCCTCATTTTTGTAATAATAATTTGTAAACAAAGTTTAAGAAGTCCAGGCAAGAACGGCATAAAGAGTTAAACAATAATCCTCACAACTTCCAATTGAGATATCTCCTTTAAGATTTTATGAATGAAAAAAAAAAACTGAATCTGCAAGGACATAGTGATGTTTCATAGGCCACATTACTAATATGTGATAAGTAAAAATTTAGTCTATGTTTTGTCTGGATTTGAAGCACGCTGACAACAGTTATGGTGTTACCCTTTTAGAACCCATGCCCAACATTGTTTCTTCTGTTGCACACCTATTCTTTCACATATCAAAAATAGAAGATCTAAAAGTGTAATACAGCAAATATTCAAAATAATCTAAAATATCGCTAAGTAGTTTTATGATACAATTTAGATCTGGTTCTATTTACTTATGTCAAACAAACAATGAATTGCACAGTATGTCTGTGTGTGTGTGTACATGTATAAATTATGCCATTTAAAGGCTCACAAAATCACTAACAGCATTATCATTTGTATGTATTTCTGCCAATATGTCACTTGAATTTATCTTCAAATATTAGTTCTTGTATAGTTCATTTTCTTAATTTTTCATGTAATAAGTGTCAAAATTACAGGAGTAAAATGTATATAATGCTATATTCAAAATGTCTGCACTTAATTGTTTTTCAATAAGCAGTTGTCAAACCCTAAAGCTCTATAGAGATTAGAGTCAATTCCCAAATTTTCATGTTTCTGTCCCATCCATGTGTTTTAAAGCTATGTTCTCACAGTCTCTCACATTACTGGGTCTCTGTACGAGAGTATTGTAGATATGGATAAACTGCTCATTTAATATTTCTTAACTGTTAGTTTGATAGTGTGAGGTCTTCTAACACGCAATTCTATTGCAATTCTTTGGTGATTTCCCTGTGTGGTGGAAGGGCCTCTTACCTACCTTTCAGGTAACTAATATTCACTTCAAATCCATTAGGTTAGGAATGTGCTCTATATTGTTATTTCCTGCTGGGATAAGAATGATTCACAGTGAACATATTCTTAAATTGTTGTGGGCATTCAGAGATCTCAAAGGTAGATACCAGGTATGAATTTTAAAGGCAACTGACTGCATCTTTGTGTGTAACTTGACTTTCACATATAAATATTGAGTACTTCATCAAAACATACTTTGTAAATACCTCTTTAATTTCAGTGTAATTAATATTTTTGGTTAATGAAAAGTTATAGTTTAAATAATGTTAGACACATATAATGGTATTTCTTGATTATCAACTTGACTATACCTGAAGCCCAGCTGCTTGATACACTTGTGAGGAATTTTTTAATTAAATAGTTTTAAGTGGGAAGACCCAATTTTATAAGACTGACGCGCTACCTACTGTGCTAAGGAGTCAAGTGGAAGACCCAATTTTAATTTAGATCTTTTATGTCAGAAGATGCATCTTTAATCCTGATTTTTTGATGTGGTATTGTCCATTTAATCTGGATAATACCTTCTGGTGACCGCCTGTATAAAGGATACAGAACGGAGCTCTTTGTTCTTTGCATGCTAGCTCTTTACTTTGTTGGCAAGTCAATTTCACAAATGGCATTAAAGTCCAATTCTTTGAGATTCTAGCATATATTGAAATGAGCTGAGAGATCAAGCCTTATGGACTGAACAACTATTGAATTCTTGGACCTTCAGTTGGAAGATAGCGTTCATTGGATTAGCAAGACCACAGCCTATAAGCTATTCTAATAAATCCCATCTCTATATATACATATAGACATTTGAATGAATACCATATATATGCTTCCCCTTGCACTAGTGGCCTACATGGCAGTTCCAAACAACCCAGATGTTCCTCAACTGATGAATGGATAAAAAAGCTGTGGTACATTTCTACAATGGAATACTACTCAGCCATCAGAAACAAGGAAATCATGCAAATTGGTGCCAAATGGATGATAGCTATTTCTTAACCAAATCCCTGCAACATATCATAAGAAAAATTATTTTAGTAAGTGGTGTGTCACATCTCTTTGTCTTATATTAACTTATATTTATATGGAGGCATAAAGAAAAGACAGAAGCATAGAGATTAAAATAAGCATAAATATATGTTCTGTCCATACATGATTTTATATAAGATACTGTCCAACATTATTATTTGACTTATTTACATATTATGTATTCATTCAAAAAGTTCTAGAGAAATATTATCCAAGATGAAATAAAAAGACATTAACATAAAAGGTTTCACCCGAGTTCCAAAATTAAAAACGAAGGTCCCACTAACATTGTTATTAATAACGTCTTACCAGTGGTAAGATTTTTATATTATAGACAAGAACAAACACACATAAATGCTGAAAATTAGAGACTAGATTCCAAAACTTCATCTTTGGTTTAAACACCAGAACAGAACCTGGGTTCAGATCTTAACACTTTTATCAGCCATTTAATGGGAGCTAATGTGGATTTACTATTTAATATGAAACATAATATAGATGGTTATAGTATTTTAAAATTTTCTTTTGACATGAAAAATAATTCAGAAAAAGATATAAATTTCTCATTAGAGCATGATGATGATAAGAGGGTAGGATATACTTATCATACTATAATTGAGAAATAAAATCAGTTACATAGCAAACAATACTAAATAAAGATTAAAAATAAGACATTTGTGGTCTTTCAGAGCTGATACACACACACACACAAAACTCTCATCTACTTATTTAAAATTAATTTATTTTTTCAAGTTACACCTCAAAGTCTCCTCCCTCTTCTCCTCCACATCCCACCCTCCCTCCCTCTTCCCTATCTCCATACTCTCCTCCTCAGATGAGGGGAGCCCCCACTTATCAACCATCCTCAGTCATCAGTCTCATGAGGGCTAAGATAGTCCTCTTTGTAATGGGTCTTGATATGGCAGCCCATATAGTGTAATTTGTTCCACTAACATGCAACAGGGTCCATGACTCACTGCTGGGTGGAGTTTTTCATTGGATAGTTATGCTAGGTTCCTGTCTGTTTGGGTCTGTGGGACGTAGGATGGTTGTCCGGTATTGTATGGTTAATATCCACTTATAAATGAGTACATACTATGTATATCTTTCTGGGTTTGGGTTAGCTCACTCAGGATGAGCTTTTCTAGTTCCATCCTTTTGGATGCAAATTGCATGATTTTCTTGTTTCTGATAGCTGAGTAGTATTCCGTTGTGTAAATGTACCAGATTTTTTGTTTTGTTTTGTTTTGGTTTGGATTTGTTTTGTTTGTTTTTTAATCCATTGTTTTGTTGAAGTACATCTGGGTGTTTTCCATTTCTGGCTATTATGAATAAAGCTGCTATGAATGTAGTTCACATCTGTTCATAGTTCATTTCAATCTGAGATTGAATTCAATTCCATTGATCAATTGGTCTTTTTCTATGCCAGTATTATGCTGTTTGTATTACTATTACTCTGTAGTACTGCTTGAAATCAGACATGGTGATACATTCCGATGTTCTCTGATTGTACAAGATTGTTCCAGGCATACCACTTCTGGGTATACACCCAAATGACTTCTTACGGAATCATAAGGAAGTTTTCTCATCTATGTTCATAGCAGCCTTATTTATAATAGCTATAAACTGGAAACAACCCAGATGTCCCTCAACCGAAGAATGGATTAAAAAAACTGTGGTACATCTACACAATGGAATATTACTCAGCTATCAGAAACAATGAAATTATGGAATTTGCAGCCAAATTTGTGGAACTAGAGAAGCTCATCCTGAGTGAGCTTACCAAGACTCAGAAGGATGCACATGGCATCTAGTCACTTATAGTAGGATTTTAGCTATATAGTACAGGATATCGATACTACAACCAACACACCAAAGGGAACATGAACATAGACTTTTTTTTTTTTATTTGTTTGTTTGTTTGCTTGATTTTTAGTTTTCTCTCCCTGGCAATGAGACACTTTTCACTGGTGGTACTGCCTTGTAGGCCCCCAGTGTATGAGGAGCCTCTTGGCCCTCATATGACCTCTGAACTGGTGCAAGGGACTGCTATGTAGGGACACTCCACTCCAGAGGAGTGGGATGGAAAGGTTAGGGGCTAAAAAATAATGAAATGTGAAGTGTCAGCCTTTTGCTACCAATTGTCATAGACTGTTTAGGATAATTAAGAAATGAAAACTAATAGTCATTCAAGCTTGTCATTTTATTAGGTACTATGACAGTCTATTGTAGTTATTTTCTAAGCTAATCAGAAATCAAGTTGCTAAGAGACAAGCAACATTTCCTCATCCAAATATAAGAGATAGATAGGGCATCTTCAAAAACCTCAAGAGATATACAAAATATGGCATTCAAAGATGTTTTCTTAACTTTAGATGTTTTGATATCGAGACATGTCAGCTCCTGACAGCACCCCCTATTCTACTCCAAGTAGAAGATGAGCATCAAGGAATCTCCAGTGGGAGATGATTGAATTAGTGGCAAGCCTATCTCTTGGCAAGAAAAACCTCTTGCTTCAACTGTAGACAGAATGCTATCCAAAGAGGTCAAAACTTGGAAGCAGGTAAGTCGACAGCCTAGCTCTGCCAAGACAGGGTAGGCAAGTCCTTCATAATTCCTGCTCTACAATCAATGTCTGTCAGAGAAACGGGGCCAAACAACTGAAGATTGATGCTGTAATGTATGGAGAGTAATGGGAAATGTCCAGGCAGCCACTGGTATATCATTTCTTAGTTTTGGAAGCTGCGGGCCCTGCACTTCATATATAATCAGATATATTTATCCCTCTCAGGTCACTGAGGTGGTTGAAGACTAGATAGCTAGAGTCTCATAGTTAAATTTTGAGTTGTTTAGGAATCAAGAGGGTGTTCTGGATCTAAGAAGATGTTTTTAAAATTGTGATGCAAGTTAGTATGAAAGCTGAGTTAGATATAGAACTTTAAACTCGTGGAGATGGCTAGATAGTAGAATGTTAAAGTCAGGTGCCAAATACATATGGACTGGATATTGGGAATGTATGCTAAGCCATATAACTCTCATAATTGTGGCCTATTTATTTCTGTTGTTTTGTATTGTATTTATTGTTATAAGACAAAGAACAATTTGTTGAACTGAAAGCGGGAGCTATTGGGAGGAAAAAGATATACCTTAAAGTTAAAAAAAAAAGGAAGAGGATGGGGGGGGATTGAGGAGGAAGAAGGTGGGAGGTTGGGACTGGAGGGGGGAGTAGGAAGGAGATTGTGATTGAGATGTCACTTGAAGAAATAAAAAAAATATGTACAAATGTAAAAAAAAGATTGTTTTAGCTATTCTGGCTTTTTTGTTTTTACATATGAATTTGTGAATTGTTCTTTCAAGTTCTCTAAAGAATTGTGGGTTTTTTTCATATAAGAATTACATTAAATCTGTATATTGCTTTTGGTAGGATGGCCATTTTTATTATGTTGATCCTACAACTCTCATCTACTTTGTGTGCCTAGGGGATTGTGCATTTAGTTTTTTAACAGTTGAAACCATTAGTATAAAAATGTGTGAATCGAGAGTAATTATTTACATTTGAAAAGAACCCTTTTGTTCACAATTGGGTAAATTTTATATGTGTGCTGTGTTTCATCATGTCATAAGCTAACAAGATTCTCTCAAGTTTGACACATTAGCTTAATTCTGCAAAAGTAGTACAGTGAGAAATAGCTATTTTTTTACTTCACAGCATTTACAATATAGAAATTATATTCTTGTTTGTTTCAATCAAACCATTCATACCGTATATGTATGTGTATATATATATATATATATATGTGTATGTTATATATCATATATTGGAAGAAAAACAGTGAATTACATTAATATTTTCATTAAATAGTGTTTTTAGAATCTTCAGTTGATATTTTTTAGAATAGACAAATTTAGTTATGATTCTACAGAAAGCAGAAAATTAGGTATCAAAAGTGTAAATGGACATTATCCACTGTGCTATCACATCACTGAAGTTATTATGACATTAATAATCAGTGCCAAACAATCACTATAATAAAATAGGGATTGATGATGAATCTCTATTGCTAACTAGATTTGCAATAACCTAAGAGCTGCACTCGCTGTGATGGATGCACTTGCAGAGAAGATGGAAGGAGGTGAAAACTCCAACTCTGAATGTAGGCAGCATCCTTCCTGGCTGAGCAAAAACAGAACAAGCAAAAGCAAAACAATACAAAACAAAAACAAACAAACAGTGAGGCCAGTTAGCACTTGGCTTTCACTTCCTCTCTTTCCTGATCACAATAGAGACATAGCTTCTCTGGTGTCATTTCTTTATAACCATGAGATACTGTGTTCTTTAGAACTATGAGCCAAAATGGACTGATTGTCCACTATAGTGCTTCTTATCAGTTATTGATTAAAGCCAGTAGAAAATTAGCTGCTATTCTTACTAAAGTATACATACTAAGTTAGAGTAACTGCCGTATAGGAAGTTTACATTTTCTTAAATTCCAAATGAATATGTCTATGTATATCAAACTTGGCCAATATATACAAAAATATTTTAAATACATTAGAAACATAATTTTAGATAAAATTTTATCAATCTGTTGAAAGGAAAATTATTGTATTCTTTTACTTTAAGTTCAACAATGAAACACTAAAAAACAAAAAACTTAGAAACTTGAACTGTGAGAGTGTAGATGATAGCATTTCTAGCATGCTCCACTGTCTTCAAAATCAATATTTTATGAACTGCATTAATGTGCATTTATTGAACTAAATAATAAGTTTATAATGATATTTACATTGAATATCGGCATTGCAGTAGTACTATCAAAGCTGATAGGGGTAAGGTGAAACATCAAGACTATGCAAGAATGTATAAAGCACCCCTGGAGATCCCTCAGCATGTCTTCAGGCTTTGAAGTTCTCAATATTGAGACATGAACTGTGAGCGACATGTCTGCACTCAATAATACCATCTGTAGAGTTTGTTTTAGTTGACTCAGCTGTGTGCAGACACAGTGCAGGTAATCTATATAACACTTCACTATTTTTTTATAATTTATTTATTTATTCAAGTTACATCTCAATCGCAATCTCCTCCCTACTCCCCCCTCCAGTCCCATCCTTCCACCCTCCTCCCCCTCAGCCCCACCATCCTCTTCCTTTTTTTTTTATTTTAAGGTATTTCTTTTTCCCCCCAACAGCTCTCCTTTTCAGTCCAACAAATGGTTCTTTCTCTTATAACTATAAATACAATACAAAACAACAGAAATAAATACGCCACAATTATAAGAGTTATATGGCTTAGCATACATTCTAAATGTCCAGTCCATATGTATTTGGCACCTGATTTTAACATTCTACTATCTAGCCATCTCCACGAGTTTAAAGTTCTATATCTAACTCAGCTTTCATACTAACTTGCATCACAATTTTAAAAACATCTTCTTAGATCCAGAACACCCTCTTGATTCCTAAACAACTCAAAATTTAACTATGAGACTCTAGCTGTCTATTCTTCAACCACCTCAGAGACCTGAGAGGGATAAATATATCTGATTATATATGAAGTGCGGAGCCTGCAGCTTCCAAAACTAAGAAATGACATACCAGTGGCTGCCTGGACAGTTCCCAATTTCTCTCCATACATTACAGCATCAATCTTCAGCTGTTTGGCCCTGTTTCTCTGACAGACATTGATTGTAGAGCAGGAATTATGAAGGACTTACCGACCTTGTCTTGGCAGAGCGAGGCTGTCGACTTACCTGCTTCCAAGAATTTTTAAATGACATTTAACTGTTATTTTTTGTGTGTGTGCACACGTGATTTTGTGTGTGTGTGTGTGTGTGTGTGTGTGTGTGTGTGTGTGTGTGTGAGTGTTTACTTATGTTACCCTGTGCATGCCACAGTACCCTTGTGAAGCTGAGAGGATAATTTGAGAGAATTGGCTCTTTTCATCTTGTAAGTCCAGGGGATCTCACACAAGTAGTCAAGATTAATGTTAAGTAAGTTTACATGCTAAGCCATCGTTCTTGCTCATGATATCTTCTTTTTAACACTTAAAATTATCAACATTTTATTCATAAAATTGGCACTAAATATATATATGAAGATGTATTTCATTTTTAGATCAGTTACAAATTTTAGCTATCAATACAGTGTTATATTGTAACAAGTAACACCTGGTCTATATTTGTTTCATCTCTATATTGCTCTCATATTTAAGTAGAGATTATTAAAAAACAAAGTTTAATAAACTTAGTGACTGTATATCATACTCATGCAGCTTTTTATTAATAATAAACACATTTATGTATTGATTTTTCTAGACAAGTATACAATCTAATACTAGCTTTGTTGAATTAGTTAATAATATTTGATGTTTTATCTTTCTTGGTGTATGCAAGTGTAATTCAACATGGAGAATAATAGTGCTTGGAAAAATATTCCTTAACTGAGCTTTGTTTTGTCATCTGAAGATGGAGTAATGGAGACCAAACTTGCTGACTGGTAAGGAGGTTCCCAGAACTTTAGCCTTCGTGTCACAAGCTATTTCACTAATCTCTGAATGCGTTGTGTTCAGGAAAAAGGGCTTCTTGTCAGTTTGTAAAGGCAATTCATTGTCTTGGCAACAGCATGGGTTGTTTTGGGGATTTCCATGGGGCCATTCTGGCCAACAACAAAAACCTGTTACTGGAATCTTCATTTTGTAACAAGAGATGGCCAGTTGGATCTCTGTCTCTTTCACTATTTGAGAAATTCATTTAGATAGCTTTCATATATGTATATATTTAGGAGGTTTTTACTGTATTAGGTTTCTGTAGTACCCCTCAAATGCCCCTTAAATTTAGCTAGATCAATGGTGGTATGAATCCTGTGGAAGTAACTAAGCAATAACCCAATCTGACCTAAGGCCCACCCCCAAGGGATAGAACCCATACTTGAGCCTGCTTGGGTGACCATGAGCCTGAAACTAGACAGCTCATGTAAAACCATTAAATAGTGTTAGAAATAGATGGGAAAAGTATAGTGATAGGAGGACTCCTAATGGTGTATTATGCTACACTCATAGAACAGTGCCTTGTTCAACTATCATCTGACCAGCTTCCTCCTGTAGCAGTAGATATTATGTAGAAAGTGGAAGATCTTGCAACGCTCAACAATAAATGGGATTTCTTCATAAAATTCCTCCCCTTAGAGATCAGGAAATCTTGCAAAGTGGAGGCAGAAAGAATGTAAGAGCCAGAGAAGATAGAGGACAGCAAGAAAACAATGTCATCTAAGTCAACATGTTAAAAGCTTATATGAACTCACAGAGGCTGAAGCAACATGCTCAGGCTGTATCTCATCCTCTGTGCTTATATTATGGCTTCTGATTTAGTGTTTTTGTGAGATTCCTAAGTGAGTGAATGAGAGGGTCATTGACTCTTGAGTCCTTGTTTTGGGATCTTTTGCTTCTGTTGGTCTTTCTTGTCTGACTTTGATGTGATAGTTTTTGCTTTGTCTTATTAAATTTTATTTTGCTATATTAAAAGAATGAGTGACTGAATGAATGTAAACCAATCCAGTAGGGCAAAGGTTAACAATGTAACTGTTATTTATGCCTACTGAAAAAGGGGAAATCATTTTTCTCCAATAGAATGACACTGGATACATCAAGGTCTTCAGAGAAGGCTTCATGTTCAGGAGTAGTTGACCAGCGGCATATAATGTTTTATTTGTGCTTTTATTTGGTAAGAGTTTGTGTTTTCTGTTTCTTCATTTTCTTTATTTATGAGCAATGTTGTATGTTATATTCTAGTTTTTAGGCACTGTATTGGCTTTGGTTTGTTTTTCTGAGAATTAACTTAATGTAGGGTGGCTAGGGAGGGTTAGAGCTTCAATAAAACTTGAGAAGCAGAAGAATATGATCAAATATTTGAATTTAAAAAATGTTTTAAAACAATAAAAATATGTAAAGGAAACTAACTAGATAACTGAGATGTCTATCTAAATTTTCATTTTTATGTCTATTGGAATAAAGTACCTAGTAATCTCACCTAAGTGCTGGATTGAAGCTAGATAAAATTATTCATGGAGAAAATATTGACACCATGTGTCAAATATATATGTTCAGATCTTGTTATGATAAAGTATCAAAAAAAAAAACAAAGCAAAACAAAACCACTCCATATTGGACAAAGAGACAAGTGAAAACAAAGAGGGTCTTTATTCCATTTCTACATCTGTAAATTTATTTTATAAATCTAAACATAATCCTTTTTTCTTTTTTATTGAAAATAGAATTGCTTTCAATCAATATAGACTGATAATGGTTTGCTTTACCCCAACTTCTCTTTGCCACCTCCATATGCACATAATTCTACAATTTTTCTTTTTCCCACTAGAACACAAACAGGAATCTAAAACAATAATAAAAATTATAAAATAAAATATGGTAAAATAAAAACAAACCAGAATAAGACAAAATAAACTAAGAGAAGAAATAGAGTCAAAAAAGTTCAAGAAACATTATCAGACACACATATTCATATAAAGAGAAATGTCATGAATAACACAAAGCCAGAAACCATAATATATACTCAGAGGACCTGTAAGGTAAACCAACAACAACAACAAAGAATGATGCCTGACAACAACTATGAGACAAAGAATCTCCAAAACTGCTTTTGAGTTCATTTGTTGTGGTTATCTATTATTGGTCATTAGGCCTATGCGTAAAAGCTTTTGTATACCCAGTGATACCCCAAAGGAGAAAATTAATTTTTATTTCTGAGTGATTATCAGTTGGAGATAGCTTTTGGGTTAGGGATAAGTGCTTTTATCACTTTCTCTCTTAGAGTTGGTACTACATGTGGATCGAACCTCTGCAGCTCCTGCGTATACTGCCTCAGTCTCTGAGTTTCTATGTGTTTGGTCCTTGTTTCAAAGGCCTTGCTTCCTTGGTGCTCCCCAACTTCCTGTGCTCTCATTATCTTTCTTTCTCTTCTTCCCCAGGGTTCTGTGAGCCTCAATGTGAGGTATTTGACATAGACATCCCATTTAAGGCTGAGTATTCCAAGGACTCTCACTCTGGGCACATTGTTCAACTGTAGTTCTCTATCTGTTCCCCCTCTACTAAAGAAGAAAGCTTCTCTGATGAAATAATAGAAAAACACTGATCTATGATTTCAGCAGAATGTCACCAGGAGTCATTTCATGGATATATTCCTTTACCAGAACAATGATATTTTGTTTTCTTCTAGATCCCTAGCATGTTTAGTCTCAGATTCTTGGTCATCAAAGCATTACCAGGAGTGAATTCTATCTCATACAGTAGACTTCAAACCCAACCAGTTATCAGTAGGTTACTCCCACAAACTTTGCTGCTATTGCTCTATAACATCTTTTAGGCAGGTCATCATTGTAGATCCAAATGTAGGTAGGTTGGTTGGTATTTACCTTTCTCCTTTGCTAATGCACAGGGTACCTTTGAGTACCAAAAACATTTGCTTCTAGTGATGAAGGCTCTAACTATATACCAGCTTGACTTCTCTGTGTTCAGTGAGTTATGTAGGTGCTGTCTTCAGCTATAGGGCTTACTGTTATTCACAGAACTTGAAAAGACAATTTTCAGCTTTATATGGAAATACACACACACACACACACTCACACACACAAAATAGGATAGCTAAAACAATACTGAATAATGAAAGACTGCTGGAGGTTTCCTTAGGTTTTCAGTTTATTTCTTTCCTTTAAAATTAACTCTTAGGAGGGAAAAAGTTGGTTTTAGGCATCATTTATGTAAAAAGATAGCTATGATAGTGAAGCTTAAGGCTATTTATTGTATAACTCAAAATGTAGAAAAACATATACTTCTTTGTGGATCTGTTAGAAATGAGAGTTCACTGAGAAAATTCTCTGAAAATGGTGCTAATACATTTGTGTAAGTACACAATACCATCCAGTAGAGTATTCAATAATGAAACACGAGTAATGTGGATGGATAGGTTGTAATGACAAGGGTTTACTTAGACAGACAAACTGTTATCATCAGTTAGGCTGAAGTCTAGTCATGAGTTCTCACTAGAAGATAAACTTGTCCTTCCTTTTAAACTTCCCTGTTATGCAGGGACACTCCACTCCAGAGGAGTTGGATAGAAGGGATAGGGGGGTAGAAGGTGGGAGGGCAGATCTGGGTTGGGTGGAAAGAGGACACTATGATGGCGATACAACCTGAAGTAATAAATAAATTTGAAAAGAAAAAAAGACTTCCCAAGGTTGATTTTTCTTTCAGTGGCAGCAACACAAAAAATAACTGGAAGCTCCCTTAAAGGCTTCTGTCCTACTGCAGGTCCATTCAAGATGAAGTCCTCAAAGGGAACAAAAGCAGATATGTAAGAATGTAAGAAATCTCAAATTCCATATTACTTCCTAGTAGAATTCTGAGTTTAAAGTTTGGATTTGGTGTATTAAGAAAGAAGCAGTACTTCATGCAAATATACCAATAAAAGCAATTTAATCAAACCAAGGACATAGCTCTGTTTGATAAGATCAGTCTTTGCTATATAGTATGATTGAGGCCAATTTGGATATAAGAAACTGTAACTACCCTCCCCCCCCACACACACACGAGAAGAAGAAGAAGAAGAAGAAGAAGAAGAAGAAGAAGAAGAAGATGAAGAAGAAGAAGAAGAAGAAAAAGAAGAAGAAGAAGAAGAAGAGGAGGAGGAGGAGGAGGAGGGGGAGGAGGAGGAGGAGGAGTGGGAGGAGGAGGAGGAGGAGGAGAAAGACGAAGAGGAAGACAAAGAGGAAGAAGAAGAAGAGAGAAGAAAGAAAGAATAACAACAAAAAACAAACATATCAACAAAAAACAAGCAAATGAAACATCCTGGTTGTCCTGGCATCTAGATGTAAAAACAATCCAGTATTTTATACAATGTAGCATCACCATAGCAAATGGTTTCATGTCAGATATTTCAGCCCTGGAATATCTGAATGTGCAATAAAGAGGAAGGTAAAAATGTCTATACCAACTACTCCTAGCATTTCCAGAAAATGAATGAATCAGCAGTAGATCCAGGGTTGGTTACTAGTGCCACAATCCCAGGCCAGAGAGCTGAGGCAGGAGAATCACTGAGAGCTTCAGTCCTGTCTATGTTATCTACCAATTTCCAGCCAGGTATGTGCTATTGAGTGAGATGGTACCTTAAAATAAAACAAAATGAAACAATTGAGTTTCATGGTTCCTGAATCTATTAGTGCAACATGAAGTTACTTGGTGTAATTGCTCTGTGAATCATGGAGATCACAAGCACTTCCTGAGACTAAATACAAATGCCTGTAATTTTCAAGTGGAGCTTAGGAAAGAAAATTGTTACTTCTGTTCTTTGAGCTTAAGTAAGTTAAAAAGCAACTGCCTCCTGCTTGGAGTTGGCTGTTTATTTTGGGCAGTCATGCTGTTAATGAGACTGCAACCTTCTCTGAAGCAAGGCTTCTTCCCCTGAGCGTACTAGGGAGTGTATGATCACTCTTCACTCTCCTGACAAACCTGGTATTTTAATGAACAACCAGAGTTAACCTGTAGCTGTGTGACTCCCAGTCTTGTTTTTACGGAGATGAGAATTCCAAGGGGTGATGAAAAAACAAAAAAACACTTCTGTCTCTCCTCACTAATGAGAGACAAAAACTACTGTCTGGGTAAGGATAGTGATGAGAAGTGCCTCTGGGGTTCACAAAAAAAAATGTATCTGGGATCATTATTGAGCTCACCACCAAGTTACTCACATCACTTGAAAGAAGGATAACACTTAAATCATTACTTTAATGCACTATTTAACTAGAAATGTTTCACATAGTTATTTAATTCCAAATCTCACAAAAGATCCGGTTATTTGCTGCATTTCGAGATGCAAACACAGGCTATAGATCAAATCTCTGGATGAAACATGCAGAAAGAAAACAAATAATGTGATGATGCATTTGATCTAGGTTCGAAGGTGGAAAAGAGTTAAGATACTTTTTTAATGAGAAGGCCTCTTCTGTAAGCAAAATTTATCCTTCACCTTGATGCACCAAACGTTGTAAATATTAAATAGTACCTCTGCATTGCCTTGTTCCCTTCCAATTAATTCCCTATATTTTATTCAAAGAACTCTTTCAGCGAACCAGTTCTGAGAATACTCTATAAAAACTGTTAAAATAGTGTCTTCATGTCCTGTGACCAGCAATAATGAACCAACAGAAACTTAAAAACCACAGACTAAAATATACATGGCCAATACAATATGATTTGGAAGAGCAGAGCAGACTTCTGCATATAATTTCTATTTGAGAGCCCAGCATGTGAACTAAGTAAGTGGAACTCTTTCTAAACGGCTAACTATAATGTTGGCTAATATGTACATGTCCACTTTGTGAAACCATATGGTGTGGCAGTCTTTCAACGTTCAGAGTGTTTCACATTTTAAATGGCACTCCTTTATGTATAATGCATTACATTATTTCTCCAGGAGGATTCAGGATGGTAATTGCAGGGAAAATATAAAAGAGTATAAATAGCATCATATCAATTCACTGGATGTAAAAGTGAATTATCTTCATTCTCACAGGTGGGGTAAGGGTAGAAGTTGTGGATCAGACTTCAAAGTCAGTATACCATAGTGGATGGAAAGTTACATCAAAATCAAAGAAAAAGGATTGCAATCACAAAACCACACATTGGGTACCATTTGCAGTATCTCCATAGACTAACACAAATGATGAAGAATGGAGACAGAGCAATTACAGAGTAGGTATACACAGAAAGCATAAATTACTTTGCTGCACTATCACTTCATTGTGGATGCTTATTCATAATCTCAGTAACAATCTGAAACCTAAAATCAGTTAAGCACACCTGCATTAGGAAAAACACATTACCCTGAGTTATCATGAATTACATTTTATGATGACATTAAAATGTTCCCATCATTTGTTATTGTTTTTTTCTGAAATAAATAATGTTTTATTTATTCTTTAAGAATGAAAAACCAATAGGAAGTACTTAGAATGAGGCTGTAGATAGAGTCTGTCCTGGCTTAGGACAGTTCAATAGTAATTTCTCCTCTTAGACCTGCAACTTGACTTGCCACAGTTGGTTGGCTAGGTGTGTTTTTATTAGTATGAATTCTGCATGATTCTCCTTCTGTTTACCTACTCTTTAGTCTAGTAAGACAGCTATTGGTTACCGCTACAACATGAGTATCACTATTTCAGCTTTTGGGATAGTTTGCTGTGCTGGTCACTCTTGTAGTTCATAGAAGTCACAGCTTGGTAGGACTCGAGTGCAATGCAATGTTTATCCAACCGCCAAGTCAGATCCAGCTGAAGGTCTCTAGGCCATATATCCTAAGCACATGGTGCCTTCAGCAGCATGGACTTAAATTCCACCCACAGATAAGTGTATTATCCTTCATAAAGAAAAATCTCTTCACAACAACTGGAGACCATTACAGAATTCCACAACCAATCATAATTTAGAGTTGTGCAGCGTGATATCCAAGTAGAGTACCATTGAAGTTCCAGTATTAACAGAGTAGTAGAAGCCAGAAACCTCCTACTAGACCAATGAGCCATTTCAGTGAACTTTTGCAACCAAAGAAGTATGGACAAAAGGATATATTGTGTGATACACGATGACACACTACAGCTTCCACAACAAGATTATTTTTCTCTTGTGGTGGAGGTGGCAAGGGTGGAGGATGGGTATGAGGGGAGAGGAAAATTAGTGGGGTTAGGGTACATGATGTGAAATTCAGAAAGAACCAATAAAAAAGTTTTAAAATATTAGAGTTTTGGAGGCAGTTCCAACTGATACATCTACAGGGTAACTCCTGTAAGTAAAACTGACAAACACACACAGACACACATACACAGAAGGTCAGAGAAGAAAGAGAAAGACAGTTATGTATACTGGAATAGTCTATCATCTCTCTCCTAACTACTTATTTATCACATCATAGCATATCATATCATATCTATCTATCTAATTAAAAGAAAAGAGGCCATGAATTTGAAGGAGAGCTACAGAGAGACACATTGGAGAAATTGGAGGAAGAATACGGAATGGAAAGTGTTATAATTATATTGCAATCTGAATTAATTTCTAAAAATGAAACTTTATATAAATATAATCTTGAATAAATTCAAACTTTAGGCTTTATACTCTTGTATAATCAACCAACTTTTTTAATAAAATTGAAATTATCTGAACTATCCTAAAGTACAAAAAATTTTAAATTGCCATAACTTCTGCCCCCAAATTTCTGATGCATAATCTGTGTTTCTGACTATCCAGATAGTACCATTGCATACAAATGTGTTAGAAGATGTAAACATATTCTAATATAATGTGAACAGACTAATGAAATCTTAGGTTATTTGTTTATTCATTTATTTATTTATTATTCAACAAATACTGTTATACTACAACTATGTATTAAATACAATGTTTGTTAGAAACTTGAGAGAAAATATGGTACAAAGTAAACTCTTCCCAGTATCTGGCATAGAAAGAAATACTAAAGGATCATATTACTTCTATATTTTTTGATAATTTTCACTTACATCTAATTAAAATAATATATTTGAATTAAATACACATCTATACTCTACATTTTAATTAAAAAATATTTTCCTAAGTAACGTAATTACAACATTAGAGAACTTTTGCATAGCACTGCACTCATATATAAGTAAACCATAATCAAACTCAGTTTGAGAGAGCAACTATGCAGTTTGGATGACATATATGTATTTATTATTTATTTATTTATTTATTTACACCTGGCACATTGTGCTTTCTAAGGCACATGTGTAAAAGATTACTCAATTATATTACTCAACAAAATAAAACAGAATTCCAAGATCATTAAAAATTTTCAATGAAGTTCTTAATTAGTATGGGAACTAATACTCCACAAAAGTAATGTCATTATTTTCTCCTGAAGGATTTGTAATTTTCATATGTGGTTTGTTTATGAACAAATAGACATACATATATATTCTTCCATATTCATGCAATCACACATAAATAATGAAGCTATAAATATGTATATAAAGAATCTATATAGCTTTGTGTATTTGTTTGTAAATTAGTGTATACATGTATGTGCATGTCCATGTACCTGGAGTAATATATGTGGGTGCACATATGTGTGCATTTGAGTACAGGCCACAGACCAGAGGTCATAAGTGGATGTCTATCCTCAGGAGCTATCAATCTTGCTTCTTGACATGGGTTCTCTCACTGGGACCTGGGGCTCACCTATTCAGTTAATGTAGGCATAAGATTACTGTGTAATTCAAATGCTGATTTCTTTCTCCCCCATATCTGGTTGCAATTCTGTCTCAATATTGTGTAAACACTACTCCCCAATTATCCTCTGATATGATGCAGTAAATCAACTTACAGCCAATCAGTGAACAGGGAAGAGAATAGGGCTAAACTTTCTGCCCTTCAGGGAAGGAGGATTTAAAGAGAAGAGAGAGTGGGATTCAGGAGAAGCAGAGAGAGCTGTTAGATCTCAGGAGAGAGATTCAGCTGAAGCAGGACAGCCACAAAGTAAAGTATCTCTGGGATTTATGCTGAGGAGGGAGTGGGATGGTGGATAGGGAGCCAGATTAGTTTACTGAGTTAAGAATAGAGTAAACATTCCTCTGTTTTTCTGTTATGAAGCCTGTTTAACAAATAATATAATAAAGTCTCAATTTTATTTGAGTGATAGCTGGGTTAAGAGGTAAACTGAGTAACAAATCATTTAAAGTTACATTAACAATTTAACAAGCCCCAGGGATACACATTTTTCCACCAGTGGCATTGCTATACTTGATTGTCTACATGGTTACTTGGGGGATGGAACTCAGGTACTCAACCTGTGTCCTATGTACATTTTTTCAGTCCTCTGTATATATTTTTCAGCTGTAATCTGCTCAAGAAGATGTATGCCTTAAGTTTTGCTTTGTTCAGACTACCCCAAAGATCCAACTCAATATGTCAAATCTTCTCTAAAATGGAAGTTAAATGGTAACGATAACGTGTGGTATAATTATGTCTGTGGAAGGTATGTAAACAAAACAGGCCTCCCCCTGTTGTGCTCAGGTCAGCAACAAGAAGGGCATCACAGTATCCCAGGACCGCGGTAATGACAGTGAAGGTTAAAAGTAATCAATGTCTGTCAGAGAAATGGGGCCAAACGGCTGAAGATTGATGCTGTAATGTATGGAGAGAAAATGGGAACTGTCCAGGCAGCCACTGGTATGTCATTTCTTAGTTTTGGAAGCTGCAGTCCCTGCACTTCCTATATAATCAGATATATTTATCCCTCTCAGGTCTCTGAGGTGGTTGAAGAATAGATAGCTAGAGTCTCATAGTTAAATTTTGAGTTGTTTAGGAATCAAGAGGGTGTTCTGGATCTAAGAAGATATTTTTAAAATTGTGAGGCAAGTTAGTATGAAAGCTGAGTTAGATATAGAACTTTAAACTCATGGAGATGGTTAGATAGTAGAATGTTAAAGTCAGGTGCCAAATACATATGGGCTGGACATTGGGAATGTATGCTAAGCCATATAACTCTTATAATTGTGGCCTATTTATTTCTGTTTTGTATTGTATTTATAGTTATAAAAAAAAGAACCATTTGTTGGACTGAAAGGGAGAGCTTTTGGGGGGAAAAAGAAATACCTTAAACTAAAAAAAAAAAAAAAAAGAAGGGAAGAGGATGGGGGGTTGAGGGGGAGGAGGGTGGAAGGGTGGGACTGGAGAGGGGAGTAGGGAGGGGATTGTGATTGAGATGTAACTTGAAGAAATAAAAAATAAATTATTTAAAAAAAAAAAAAGCCAGGAGACATCCAGAGACCTGACAATCTTGAGGAAAGACGCCCAGAGTCTTGCCTTCTGCTTCATGACACAAGCAGCCAGAGGACACACAGATCCGCTCCTGCCACCAGCCACACAGCACTCAGAGAGAGAAGGTTACCAAGATGCCTGCCAGCCACATGGGCTACCTGCAGCTGAGCCACTAAAATGTGCAAGTTTGGGGTGGACAGATGGGAGAGAAAGAGAAGCAGAACAGTTGGACCATTGTTAAGCGAGATGGAACTGGAGATGCAGGGAGGAAAGGGGTAACCCGTTGCGAGTAGCCAGCCCTGTCACCTGAGGCCAAGGTAAAGTCCTGGCCCATGCTGACTGAGGGTCATGTCTGGGACCTTGGCTATATAGTAGCCATGGTCGGTCAGTGTTAATAAGCGAGGCTCATATTACCACTAAGAACATGGTGACATACCTGTTCTGGGCAATCACCTGGAATCACTTAGAAATCCAGTGGCTGGGCAGAAGTGACCCTACCCCTCAACCATGGCAGCACTCAGGAGAACAGGCCCTGCGCCTCCCCAAGGCAACATAGTGGAATTGGCCCTGGTGGGGCCAATGCAGATGAGGCAGAGGTTAAAAAAGAAAAAGAACAGCATACTTATCACCTTGTACAAAACTTAAGTCCAAGTGAATCAAAGACCTTAACATAAGGCCAGTCACACTAAATCTACTAGAAGAAAAAGTGGGAGAAACCCTCAAACTCATTGGCACAGGTGACAACTTCCTGAACAGAACACCAACAGCTCAGGACCTGAGATCAACAGTCAATAAATGGGACCTCATGAAACTGAAAAGCTTCTGTAAGGCAAAAGAAACTGTCATTTGAAAAAAACGGCAGCCTACAGACTGGGAGAAAATCTTCACCAACCCCACATCAGACAGAGGGCTAATATCCAAAATCTACAAAGAACTCAAGAAATTAAATGCCAAGAAACCAAATAATCCAATCAAAAAAATGGGGGACAGAGCTAAATAGAGAATTCACAAAGGAGGAATCCCTAATGGCTGAGAGACACTTGAAGAAATGCTCAACATCCTTAATCATCAGAGAAATGCAACTCAAGACGACTCTGAGATTCCATCTCACACCTCTCAGAATGGCAAAGGTCAAAAGCTCAAATGACAGTACATGCTTGCGAGGGTGTGGAGAAAGGGATACCCTTCTCCATTGCTGGCGGGAGTGCAGGCTTGTGCAACCACTATGGAGGTCAGTCTGGCGATATCTTAGAAAACTTGGAATAGCTTTGCCTCAGGACCCAGCCATACTACTTCTGGGTATACACCCAAATGCCTCTTCATGGAATCATAAGGAAGTTTCCTCATCAATGTTTATAGCAGCCTTATTTGTAATAGCTAGAAACTGGAAACAACCCAGATGTCCCTCAACAGAAGAATGGGTTAAAAAACTGTGGTACATCTAACAATGGAATATTATTCAGCTATCAGAAACAATGAAATTATGCAATTTGCAGCAAAATGGATGGAACTAGAAAAGCTCATCCTGAGTGAGCTAACCCAGACTCAGAAGGACACATATGGCATCTATTCACTTATAGTAGGATTTTAGCTATATAGTAGAAGGTATCGATACTACAACTAACACACCAAAGGGAACTTGGACATAGACTTCCTATTTTTAATTTTTATTTTTTATATATTAGTTATATTTTTTCTATTTTTTAGTCTTTTTTATCTATTTGTCTGCTTATTTGTTTGTTTGTTTTTTAGTTCTCTCTCCCAGACAATGAGACAATTTTCACTGAAGGTACTGCCTCGTAGACCCCCAATGAATGAGGAGGCTCTTGGCCCTCATATGACCTCTCAACTGACATGAGGCATTGTTATATAAGGACACCCCACCCCAAAGAAATGGGATGGAAGGGTTAGGAGTTAAAGAAAAAAAATGAAATGTGATGTTTCGGCCTTTTACTACAAATTGTCATAAACTGTTTAGGATAATTAAGAAATGCAAACTAATGGTTATGCAAGCCGGTCATTCTGTTAGGTACTATGACAGCCTATTATAGTTATTTTGTAAGCTAATCAGAAATAAATCTGCTAAGAGACAAGAAATATCTGCTTACCCTAATATAAGAGATAGCTAGGGCCTCTTCAAAAACCTCAAGAGATCTGCAGAATATGGCATTCAAAGATGTTTTCATAACTTTATCAACTACTGACAGCACCCCCTATCAACTGACAGCACCCCATATCAACTCCTGACAGCACCCCCTATTCTACCCCAAGTAGAAGATGAGCATCAAAGAATCTCCAATGGGAGATGATTGAATTAGTCGCAAGCCTATCTCTTGGTAGGAAAAGCCCCTTGCTCCAACTGTAGACAGAATGCTGTCCCAAAAGGACAAAACCTGGAAGCAGGTAAGTCGACAGCCTAGCTCTGCCAAGACAGGGTAGGCAAGTCCTTCATAACCCCTGCTTTACAATCAATGTCTGTCAGAGAAACGGGGCCAAATGACTGAAGATCGATGCTGTAATGTATGGAGAGAAAATGGGAACTGTCCAGGCAGCCACAGGTATGTCATTCTTAGTTTTGGAAGCTGCAGGCTCTGTACTTCCTATAAAATCACATATATTTTTCCCTCTCAGGTCTCTGAGGTGGTTAAAGAACAGATAGCTAGAGTCTCATAATTAAAGTTTGAGTTGTTTAGGAGTCAGGAGAGTGTTATAGATCTAAGAAGATGCTTTTAAAATTGTGTTGCAAGTTAGTATGAATGTTGAGTTAGATATAGAACTTTAAACTCATGGAGAAGTTTAGATAGTAGAATGTTAAAGTCAAGTACCAAATACATATGGACTGGACATTGGGAATGTACGTTAAGCCATATAACCCTCATAACTGTGGCCTAATTTCCTCTGTTGTTTTGTATTGTATTTATTATTATAAGAGAAAGAGCCATTTGTTGGACTGAAAGAGGAAACTGTAGGGGGAAATAAGATATACCTTAAACTTAAAAAAAAGGGGAAGAGAATGGGGGTTGAGGGTGGGAGGGTGGGACTGGAGGGGGGAATAGGGAGGGAACTGTGATTGAGATGTAATTTGAAGAAATAAAAAATAAAGGAAAAAGAAAAAGAACAAAACAAGCCTCTTCTCTCTAATACAGAACAAAACCAGCACAAGAAAATGCTCTCTCTCTCTCTCTCTCTCTCTCTCTCTCTCTCTCTCTCCCTCTGCTTCTCTCTATCCCCCACACCACAGCTGCTTTGTATTCTCAGCATCAGGACATTATAAATCTATTTAAATGTCCATGGTTGAAACAGGGAATAAACTATTAAAATCTAATTTTCTCTTAATTAAAAAAAATATTCCCCCATGTTTCTAAATTTCTTAGAACCATTATAACTCTTATTCTTCAGTAAACAATGTTTTTCCTTACCTAGTCTCTTCTTTCTTATATGTCCTAGCTTTAACTACATTTCTCTGATTGCTTCCCTGTAATGCCCACTTTTTCCACCTGCCTCAAGCCTCTTGGCTGAAACCAGGGGTCAAGTATAGGCCTCTCTCTGCCTTCTAAGTATTAGGCAGTAGCAGTGGTGATTGCTCATTGACAGCAGGGAGGGAAACAAGTCTACTGGGATACGAAAATCTCTGAGCTGCAAGATGAAGTGGGGCCAGGTAGGTTTTTTATTTTAGTTTTATTTATTTATTTATCTATCTATTTATTTATTTATTTGTTTGTTTGTTTGTTTGTTTATTTATTTATTTTCTATGTTAGCACAGGTCCTAGCAAGATCCCCTGGGTCTAACTGCTCCCTTGCCTTCACTGATCCACTATATTTATTGTATTATTCTCGCCTAACACAATCCTTACCCTATTTGCTGCAGGAAAGTGATTTTGCCTCCTAATTCTCTGGCCTTCTTCCTCTTTTGTTTTGAACAGACAACTGTAGCCTCTCAGTGAGAGCCTAGAAAATATCAATCAGTTTCACAGCTAGAGGCGAAGTGATGGGGACTCAGACTCTCTCTCTCTCTCCCTCCCTCCCTCTCTCTCTCTCCCTCTCTCTCTCTCTCCCTCTCTCTCTCTCCCTCTCTTCTCATTTTAAACTGGTAGTTTTCTGTGAACCACTTCTTTGCATAAAGTGGAACAGGCTAGAGGAGATAAAGAGTGCAATCTTCAGGCACTATCCCACTATCCACTAGGATAGGACTGGGGATGGGAAGGTGAGGAAATTGTGCTCTTCTCTGTTGGGATCCCTGCTTTGACCTAATCCGGCTCTCTCTGTTTTCTGGCCACTGACCCTGGATTGCTGTCTGATTATAACATAAAACACAATGAGTTCTCACCACTTGATGGAATAGATTTTGCTGAGGTGACACTGAGTCAGCTGCTTTCTTATTTATACATTTGTTCAAACCCTGATACAAGAAAATAAATCACAAGTTTTTTATTTGATTTGAAGCACGCCTCTCATTTGAAGTCAGGTTTTCTTTTCTGCATTGAGAAGTTGTTACATGAAAGACACTACCTTGTATCTTCTGAGGAAAGGACCCTTAATATAGAACGTGAAATAAGCCGAAAAGGAGAGAAGGATGAGGTGGTAAGTGGAGAGTTCTCTGCAGGTTTGCTAGAGACCTCTCTCCATATTTTACAGCCTAAGTAGAGCCATTACAGGTCTTTGTTCATATCCACTGCACTAATCCCATCATAGACTACATATCCTTCGGGGAAGCCATTTATCAAAGCAGAGCTTTAAGGTGAGTTTGAAGTGTACTAGAAGCTCAATAAACCTGAAAGAGTCATTGTACTTCAAGCTTATTTTTAAGGCAACATTTAAAGTAACAGATAGAGCTCCTTTTAGAAAAGTACCCTTGAGGCGGGCCAAGATGGCGGTGACCTACACTGACGCATTTTGAACGTGGGGAAAAAAGAGCCATAAAAAACACAGAGTTACTGGGCACTGTGCAAAAACCGGAGGGGCTAGACCCCCCCCCCCGGGAACACTCACAGCTCCCAAGGGACTGTTAAAAGTCCCAGGGCAAGGCTCTAACCCATCTCTCACAGACACGGAAGCCACTAAACCCAGGATTCGGGAACTCCCATTTGGACAGGCGCCTGGTAAGATCGATCCCAACTTACAGCAGGCAGAATCAGGGTCCACTTGGCCATAGATCGCTGTCCTATTGGGCTCCCCACACATCAGGCTGAACTTATACCCACTTAAAAACCTTTGCGAGATAGTGGAAGGCTTAGCAAGGAACAAACAGGGGGCTCAGCGGGTGGTCCGCAGCCGCTTGTGAAGCAGAGGGCTGGAGGTTCCGAGAGAGCGTGGGAAGCTGGGAACACAAAGGCGGGAGGGAGGGGCTGAATCCTGCACACTCACGGTAGCGCAGCTGGGAAGGGAGCACGGCTGAAAGGGCCAAATCCCCGCGAGTCCATGGCAGGTCATCTGGGAAAAGAGCCAGGCATGGGCGGGGCCAGGGATCCGTGCAACCACGGCTGAGCTGCTGGGACGAGAGGTCCACTCAGGCAGCCGGAAGATCCGGGGCTTGGGGTACCCACGGGACCCGTGGTGGCGCAGACAGGAAGGGAATCAGGCACAGAGTCCAGCCCTGTGGCGAGAAGCCTAGAGAGAAACCAGAAATCGGGACCATAGCTGTATCCTGGAAAATCCAGACATATTAGGTGTGGAGCCAGACCCTGTCAGCCTCCGTGATGACAAACAAAGCCCACAGAATCTGTGCCTGGGCAAACAGGCCCATACCATCAGAACCATTACATGTTGATAACTCAGAGTGCAACATAGGGAAGTCTGAATTAGGAGCAGCGAAACAATCCTGGTCCAATACTCACAACCTGGGAATAGGTTGCACCAGCTCACAGTGCCTCTGGCGATTAAAACCACAGTGACCTTGAAATCCCCCTGTAAGCAAGGACAGATAGCCAAGTAACTCGTCCCCTGCACCAAATCATCCACTGTGGTTCCAAGCACAGAAAACAGACAGCTAAATGCATCCAATGGCGAAAGGTCCAAAAAAAAAATAGAAATCAAGAATTATGACTCCAACAAAGCAGAACCATCCTAGCTCATCCAATTCGGATGACCACACACCAACAGAAACACATGAAAACATTGACAATTCTGCATTATGGAAAGTGATAGAGTCCCTGCAAGAACAACTTAAATCTATGAAGGAATTCAAAGAAGCCACAATTCTACAAATCAAAACAAGGAACAACACCATTAAAGAGCTCCAAGCCAAGGTGACAGAGCTTGAACAGGAAAAGGAAAAAGCCATGAAAGATTTTCATACAAAAACAAACAAGCTGGAGAAGGAAATGTACAAAACGAACAAAACCATACAAGACATGAAAATAGAAATAGAATCAATAAAGAAAACACAGTCAGAGTTAAAAGAGGAAGTGGAGAACCAAGGGAAGAGAACAGGAACTACGGATGTGAGTATCAACAATAGGATGCAAGAGATGGAAGACAGGATCTCAGGCATGGAAGATTCAGTGGAAGAAATCAGTACAACATCCAAAGAAAAGGAGAAGGCTAAAAAATTTCTCACCCACAAAATCCAAGAAATCAAGGACTCAATGAAAAGACGGAACCTAAGAATTATAGGTATAGAGGAAAGAGAAGACTCCCTACTCCAAGGTCCAGAAAATGTCTTCAACAAAATCATAGAGGAAAACTTCCCAAACCTGAAAAAAGAGATGCCAATAAAAATCCAAGAGGCATACAGAATACCAAACAGATTAGACCAGAAAAGAAACTCCTCTCGCCACATAATAATTGAAACCCCAAATGTACAGAACAAAGAAAGAATATTAAAAGCTGTAAGAGAAAAAGGTCAAGTCACATACAATGGCAAAACCATCAGAATTACACCTGACTTCTCCCCAGAAATGTTAAAAGCTAGAAGGGCCTGGTCAGATATACTACAAGTCCTAAGAGATCATAGATGCCCAGCCAGATTACTTTACCCAGCAAAACTCTCTATCAACATAGATGGAGAAAACAAGATATTCCATGACAAAATCAAATTTAAACAATATCTACCCACAAACCCAGCCCTACAGAAAATCCTAGAAGGAAAATCCCAACCCAGAGAAGAAAACTCCACCCAAGAAAACAAAGGGAGTAGAAAACCCATCAGCAACTAAACCAAAAGAGGCACAGGACCACCACCTATACCAAACTAATGTGAAATAACAACCCCAGGTCACTAATATCCATCAACATCAATGGACTCAACTCCCCAATAAAAAGACATAGGTTTACAGAGTGGATCTGCAAGCAAGACCCTTCCTTATGCTGTATACAAGAGACACATCTAACTACAAAAGATAGACACTGCCTCAGAGTAAAGGGCTGGGAAAAGGTTTTCCAAGCAAATGGACCCAGGAAGCAAGCTGGAGTAGCCATCCTAATATCAAACAAAACAGACTTCCAACTGAAGTTAATGAAGAAAGACAAAGAAGGGCACTATATACTCATTAAAGGGAATATTCATCAAGAGGAAATCTAAATACTGAACATCTATGCCCCAAATACAAAGGCACCTACTTTCGTAAAAGAAACACTTCTAAAACTTATAGCGCACATCGATCACAACACATTAGTAGTGGGAGACTTCAACACCCCACTCACAACAATGGACAGATCATCAAGACAGAAGACAAACAGAGAAATATTGAGTCTAGCAGAGATCATGAAACAAATGGACCTAACAGATATCTACAGAACGTTTCAACCAAACACAAAGGAATACACCTTTTTCTCAGCACCCCACGGAACCTTCTCCAAAATCGACCACATAATTGGTCACAAAGATAGTCTCAACAGATACAAGAAAATTGAAATAACACCTTGTATCTTATCAGACCACCACGGAATAAAGCTGGTCTTCAACAGTAAAAGAATCAACAGAAAGCCTACACACACATGAAAATTGAACAGCTCCTTACTGGATGACCACTGGGTCAGGGAAGAAATAAGGAAGGAAATCAAAGACTTCTTAAAATCCAACGACAATGAAGACACAACATACCCAAACCTATGGGATACATTGAAAGCTCTGCTACGAAGAAAGTTCATAGCACTAAGTGCTTTCAAAAAGTAAATTGTGACAGCTCATATTAGTGAACTAACAGCTAAGCTGGGTGAATTGGAAAAAAAAGAAACAAACACTCCCAAGAAGAGCAGAAGACAGGAAATCATCAAACTTAGAGCTGAAATCAACAACTTAGAATCAAAAAGAACTATACAAAGAATCAATGAAACCAAGAGTTGGTTCTTTGAGAAAATCAACAAAATAGACAGACCCCTAGCTAAATTAACTAAAAGGCAAAGGGAAAGAACACAAATCAACAAAATCAGAAATGAAAAGGGAGAAATAACAACAGACATTGAGGAGATCCAGAAAATGTTCGGGCATTACTTTAAAAATCTATATTCCACTAAATTTGAAAACCTAAGCGAAATGGACAATTTCCTCGATAAATTCCACCTACCAAAACTAAATCAAAATCAGATTAACAGCTTAAACAGGCCAATAACACCTAAGGAAATAGTAACAGTCATTAATAATCTCCCAACCAAAAAAAGTCCATGGCCAGATGGCTTTACCACGGAATTCTACCGGACCTTCAAAGAGGAACTAACACCATTACTTTTCAAATTCTTCCACCACATAGAAACAGAAAGATCACTGCCAAACTCAATCTTTGAGGCCACTGTCATTCTGATTCCTAAACCACACAAAGACCCAACAAAGAAAGAGAACTTCAGACCAATCTCCCTCATGAACATAGATGCAAAAATACTTAATAAAATACTAGCAAACCGAATTCAAAAACACATCAAAAGTATCATACACCATGATCAAGTAGGTTTCATCCCTGGAATGCAGGGATGGTTCCATATACGAAAGTCTATCAATGTAATTCACCACATAAACAAAATGAAAGAAAAAAACCACATGATAATCTCGCTAGATGCAGAAAAAGCATTTGACAAAATCCAACACCCCTTCATGCTAAAAGTTCTGGAGAGAATGGGCATACAAGGACCATAACTAGAAATAATAAAGGCAATATACAGCAAGCCAGTAGCCAACATCAAATTAAATGGAGAGAAGCTTGAAGCATTTCCTCTAAACTCAGGGACAAGACAAGGATGTCCACTTTCACCATATCTCTTCAATATAGTACTTGAAGTCCTTGCTACAGCAATAAGACAACTAAAGGAGATCAAAGGGATAAAATTGGAAATGAAGAAGTCAAATTATCCCTATTCGCAGATGATATGTTAGTACACATAAGCGACCCCAAAAACTCCACCAAAGAACTCTTACAGCTGATAAACAACGTCAGCAAGGTGGCTGGATACAAAATTAACTCAAAAAAATCAGAAGCCCTTCTTTATACAACAAACAAATATACCAAGAAAGAAATAAGGGAAACAACCCCCTTCACAATAGCCACAAACAACATAAAATACCTGGGGGTAACTCTAACCAAGCATGTAAAGGACCTATATAACAAGAACTTCAAGCCCATGAAGAAAGAAATGGAAGAGGCCTTTAGAAGATTTAAAGATCTCCCGTGCTCATGGATAGGTAAGATCAACAAAATAAAAATGGCTATCCTACCAAAAGCAATATATAGATTTAATGCAATTCCTATCAAAATACCAACACAATTCTTTATAGTCCTGGAAAAAGCTATTCTCAACTTCATATGGAACAACAAAAAGCCCAGAATAGCTAAATCAATCCTGTCCAATGAAAAAACATCTGGAGGTATCACCATCCCAGATTTCAAGCTGTACTACAGAGCAACAGTAATAAAAAAAGCATGGTACTGGTATAGAAACAGACCAGTGGATCAATGGAATCGAACTGAAGACCCAAACATAGATCCACACACCTACAGCCAACTAATCTTTGACAAAGAAGCCAAAAATGCACAATGGAAGAAGGACAGCATCTTCAACAAATGGTGCTGGTCCAACTGGATGTCCACTTGCAAAAGAATGAAATTAGACCCATTCCTATCACCTTGTACAAAACTTAATTCCAAGTGGATCAAAGACCTTAACATAAGGCCAGCCACACTAAAGATACTAGAAGAAAAAGTAGGAGAAACCCTCGAACTCATTGGCACAGGTGACAACTTCCTGAACAGAACACCAACAGCTCAGGACCTGAGATCAACAATCAATAAATGGGACCTCATGAAACTGAAAAGCTTCTGTAAAGCAAAGGACACTGTCATTCGAACAAAACGGCAACCAACAGACTGGGAGAAAATCTTCACCAACCCCACATCTGATAGAGGGCTACTATCTAAAATCTACAAAGAACTCAAGAAACTAAAAGCCAAGAAACCAAATAATCCAATCAAAAAACGGGAGATGGAGCTAAATAGAGAATTCACAAAGGAGGAATCCCTAAGGGCTGAGAGACACCTGAAGAAATGTTCAACATCCTTAATCATCAGAGAAATGCAACTCAAGACGACCCTGAGATTCCACCTAACACCTGTTAGAATGGCTAAAATAAAGAGCTCAAATGATAGCGCATGCTGGCGAGGGTGTGGAGAAAGGGGTACCCTACTCCATTGCTGGTGGGAGTGCAGGCTTGTGCAACCACTATGGAGGTCTGTCTGGTGATATCTTAGAAACCTAGGAATAACCTTGCCTCAGGACACAGCCATACCACTTCTGGGTATACACCCAAAGGACCTCTCATGAAGACAAGGGAAGTCTCCTTATCTATGTTCATAGCAGCCTTATTTGTAATAGCTAGAAACTGGAAACAACCCAGATGTCCCTCAACTGAAGAATGGATTAAAAAATTGTGGTACATCTATACAATGGAATATTACTCAGCTATCAGAAACAATGAAATCATGCACTTTGCAACCAAATGGATGGATCTAGAGGAGCTCATCCTGAGTGAGCTAACCCAGTCTCAGAAGGATGCTCATGGCATCTATTCACTTATAGTAGGATTTTAACTATATCGTACAGGGTATCTGTACTACAACCAACACATCAAAAGGAACAAGGACATAATTTTTTTTTTATCTTTTTCTTTTTCCTTCTTTTTTTCTTTTTTCTTTTTCCTTTTCCCTTCTCTTTTTCCTCTCTTTTTTGTTGATATTCTTTGTTTTTGTGGGTTTGTGTGTTTGGTGGTCTTTCTTTTAGTATTCCCCCAGTAGCAATGAGACACCATTCACTGGCAGTACTGCCTCGTAGGCCCCCGATGAGTGAAGAGGCTCTTGGCCCTCATATGACTCCTGATCTTGGTGAGAGAATGTTAGGCAGGGACATTCCACCCCAGAGGAACAAGACGGAAGGGTCAGGGGGTAGAGCATGGGAGGGTGGGGCTGGGAAGCGGGAAAAGAGGACAATGTGATAAGGATGTAACCTGAAGCAACAAACAAATAAATTTATTAACTAAAAAAAAAAAAAAAAAAAAAGGCAGGGGGCAGGGCTGAAACACTGTGAATGGAACAGAGGATACAGCCATTCGGCCTGGTTTTGCAGACCTCCAGGTGTAGAGAAGACGTGGAGCTAAGGTAAAATACAAGAGAATTGTGGTATTGACCCATGCCTTTGACTTCAGCGGAGAAATGGGGGGCACCGTAGAGTTGGTAGTCTTATGTATTCTGGAGCCATACAGAGCGGGGTGGTGAGGGTGCATACTCTTGGTCCCACCATTCAAGAAGAGTACACCCTTGGTCCCAGCTCCCAGCACACTGGAGACAGAAACGGGCAGATCCCGGAGCTCAGGGTCAGCCTGATGTAGGGCAAACTCTAAATAGAGAAAGACTTCGATCCAGGAGAGTTGGAACACATCTTTGATCACTTCAGATGGGAAACACAGGTCCCTGATCCCAATAATTAGAGTTCAGAGACACACACATGGGATTTGGAGGGACCTAGGTTAGGAGGCTACTTACAAAAGGCCTTCTCAATGCAGGCAGATTGTCCTTTGGGATCTCAAAATATATACACTAGAGCTGGTTCAGCTCCAAGGTGACAGAATGATTTCTTCTTTAACCCGGATTGAAAGATAACGCTTTGTATGTTGTCAGAAGGCCAAATTTCTTCAGGAGTAGTACTACCTAGCCCCCCCATCCCCCCCCCAGAAAAAAAAAAGAGGGCAATTGTCCTAGGGTTGGGATTAGGGCAGGGCTCTGTTCTTATCATTCCAGGAGAATCGAAGCATCCATTAGGGGAGCCCGGGGATGGCTGGACAGTGGAATCCTCAGCAGAGAGCAGAATCAGGCACCAAGGAGGATGAGTGGCCCAGTTGATTCTGCCTGGCAGACTTCCTCAATAGCTGTCTCCATCGGGGGCCTGCAACCACCACAGCAATCCAATGTCACTGGGACCGCTCAGCTCTACACAATGCCCCGACAGGAACCTCAGTGAAACCTGCAAGATCAGCATCTGCCTACAAACCCCTTAGGTCATCTAAACAGCTGAGAACAGAAGGACTGAACATAAAAGGAGTGTACTAACATTTTTAATCATTTTTCCCATTTGGGTTGGGGCCCCAAACAGGTCTACTATGACCCAAATCAGCAGGAAGTCACTTTAAGAGAGCGTCGTCCCATGCCCAGAGGGTGGGGAGGGTGTTTCTCAACCCTTCTTTTTGGTTATTTGAAGGATAACTGAAAACTCTGTTATGTAGGGGAAGAGACTACAAGCTGATAAATGGTCCTGTCTTAATGGGTTTTGGAGGTTAGCCCCAGGGAATTCCTACTTTTCCTTTTCTGTATGCTTCTTCTTCTCCTATGTAGGAGTACATGGGCTTGAGAAAAATGAGATATAGACATAGCACAGGAAGGTCCAAGAAGAAGGGGCAGATTATTGAATATGCCCTTATACCTTTGTATATTTATACAAAATTAGTAGTTTATTTGTCTAAAGTGGTATTGACTATTGTTTATTGTGCAAAAATAAGATTGTATTGGATTACATCGGTATTGATCTCTGTATATTGATACAAAATTAAGATTATAGTTGGCCACAATGGTATTGACCCTTGCATATGGACGTAATATTAAGATTATATTGGGCTACATAGGCATTGATCTTGGTATATTGATACATAATTAAAAGTATATTTAACCACAATTGAATAGATCTTTGTATATTGATACAAATTTAAAGATAATGCTTCCCAATGGTATCATACCTAGAGATACTTAAAAATAAAATGTGAAGCTCTGACCTCTTGATACCAACCGTCTAAAATGGTCTAGGATAGTCAAAACAAACTCCTAGTCATGCAAACATGTCACTTTGTTAGCTACTATGACAGTCTATCACAGATATTCTCTAAACTACCCAGTAATCAAGTTGCTAAGAGACAAGCAACATTTGCTTATCTGAATACAAGAGATGGATAGGGCATCTTCAAAAACCCCAAGAGATCTGCAGAATATGGCATTCAAAGATGCTATCTTAAATCAAGATTTTTTTTTTGATATCGAGACATATCAGCGCCTGACAGCACCCCCTATTCTACTCCAAGTAGAAGATAAGCATTGAAGAACCTCCACTGTAAGATGGTTGAATTAGTGGCAAGCCTTTCTCTTGGCATGAAAAAACCCCTTGCACCAACTGCAGACAGACTGCTGTCCAAAAAGGACAAAACTTGGTAGCAGGGAAGTCGACAGCCTAACTCTGCCAAGACAGGGTAGGTAAGTCATTCATAATCCCTGCTCTACAACAAATGTCTGTCAGAGAAACAGGACCCAAAGGCTGAAGATTGATGCTGGAATGTATGGAGAGAAAATGGGAACTGTCCAGGCAGTCATTGGCATGTCCTTTCTTAGTTTTGGAAGCTGCAGGCCCTGCACTTCCTATATAAGCAAATATATTTATCCCTCTCAGGTCTCTGAGGTGGTTGAAGAATAGACAGCTAGAGTCTCATAGTTAAATTTTGAACTGTTTAGGAATCAAGAGGGTGTTATAGATCTAAGAAGATACTCTTAAAAGTGTGTTGCAAGATAGTATGAATGTTGAGTCACATATAGACTTTTAAACTCATGGCGTTGGTTAGATTGTAGAATGTTAAAGTCAGGGGCCAAATATGTATAAACTGGCCATTGGGAAGGTATACTGGGCCATTTAACTCTCATAAATGTGGCATATTTATATCTATTGTTATGTATAGTATTTACTGTTATTAGAGAAGGAACCATCTGTTGGACTGAGAGGGGAAACTTCTGGGGGGATGAGGGTGGAGGGGCGGGATAGGAAGGGGGAATAGGGAGGGGTTTGTTACTGAGATGTAACTTGAAGAAAAAAAAATAAAGTATTTAAAAAAAAAAAAGAAAAGAAAAGTACCCTTACCATACATAGTGCACCCGAGTATTGTAGGTGGGGGTGGGAGACACAGCTGACAATGTATTACTAAGGAATCACTTGTAAGCTTATTTCTACATCCTTCAGCCAGAGATTGCACAGATGAGATTGGATGGGTTTAGGGATTTTCAAGACTACAGTGGTCACATAGAGAACTGAAGTCCATAGGCAACTGAGAGTACAAGTTCAACACTTAGAAAGTGATGTCCATTGTTGGAAAACAAAGAAGTAGGAGTAAACTCTTTTGAGTCTAGGTTGAACAAAATAAATAATACACATGCACACATACATACATGTGCACACACACACACACACACACACACACACCTTAATTTCAAAAGAAAATATCTGCGGGGAAGAAATAGTTTGTAGGAAAATTAGGAATTGAAATTTGCCTTTTGAAAATTTGGCACTCTTCTCAGATTTTTCCAGAGCTAGCAATATAATAAGGTAAATATTCCTTACTATCACTAGGATTTTTATTTCTAATCAATACGCTAAAACAATTAGAACCTACTATCTTAAAAGAATCCATATGTTGTTATACTATTGTTTTATTTTGAAAGAAAGCATTAGCAGGGGCAGATACTATAAATAAAGATGCGAGTAGGTTACTTTGATTCAAAGGGAGGTGTATGGTTAGTCTGTTTAAAGCCTTGCAGAGACACATGGTGCTAGAAAGGCAAGAACAATTTCAGCATAGGGTGCTGTGAAGAATGAGGGGAAGGACAGAGGTTACAGGAAGGCAAATGTAGATTAAGGTTTGCTTAGAAAAGAGGTGGTTACAGTATAACACAGCTTTCTTTTTTTTGTTGTTTGTTTGATTTTTAGGGTGCTACAACTGTGGCCACCACCGCCACCACCAATACGAGAGCCACTGCCACTGCTGCTGTCCCTTATAGACCTCCCCTGAACTGCTGTTGGTTTGTGGCATTGCTAGTACCTTTTCCTGTGTATGTTGTTTAGCTGGACTGCTAGAATTCTGATGAATTGCCCCAAGGACATACATCTAAAGAGGTCTACACTTTCTGTCTCTACTAATCTTTTTTCTTCCATACCTTGGATTGGTGTGTTGGAAGGGAGGTAGAGTTATTCATGTAACATTAAATAAATAGTTTAAAAGTACATCTTCAAATTAGATACTGCTCAACTAACTGGAAATCCAAAAGTCACAATATCTTACTAGCAAACTTCAGTGACCACAAATGAGTTTTTAATAGCAATTTTTCTCTCATCCTCTACTGAAGTAACCAGGTCCCTGGAGGAAATTACCACTGTTAGGTAGAGGAATATACAGACCTTTCCACCCCTATTCCTTCTTTATTTTCTCTCTTGAGTTATCCTTTACTGAAGTATTATGAAAACGAACTCTTCATTCCCCAATAGATTCAAAATTTAATTATAACACTTAATAATAGGCATGACAGTGTAAGCAAGGCAATACCTTCCTTTTCATAGCCTGAATACCTATGGAGTAGGATCGTTATTAACATAAATTCAAGCTACAAGTTTACAGTAGCTTTGATTCAGAAGTTATTGAAGAATAGGATAATAAATATCAGTCATGAAAGCACTTGGTATTCTCAACACTTCCTGGATGGTGTACGCATTATTCGTTTATAGGCCTCTTAAGCCAGTAGTGGTAAGAGACATGGTGTTGCCTTCCCTGCCTGCAAAGGAACACGCTTTCACACAGATTTTGTCTGTTTTTATTTTTCTTTATCAGCCAGATTTGCCTTCTTTCCAATGTTTTGCCCTCTACTATCATCGGCTTTGACAATGCATTCTACTATCTAAACATAGTGTCCTGAGCTATCCAACAATCCTTCCTCTGAGTAGATATTTAAAATAAATGAAAACAGCATCCCAGTGCAATACTCATACCCCTTGTTGATAGCAGAATTATTTACAAGGGCATAAAGAGGAGAAAAATACTGAATCCACCAATGGATAATAAGGCAAATGATGTATGCCATTGAATATTATCCATCTACTCAAAAAGAAGAAGAAATTGTATCATTTGTGACAACATGGAAGAACCCCAAAAGCCACTAAGCTAAGTATACAACATTCTTAAAATATTAAAGATTTTAATGTAATAGTGGTAGCAATTTATTTTACTCACTTTATATAGCTACTAATTTAACATAAAGAAATGAATACAATGAAAATAAAAATAAGTAAAAGTAAATATCCAATAATGTAGCTCAATGAAATTTGCTTAAAAATGTATGACCAATTGGAATCAGTCCCTGATACCATATACACATCTCTCTCTGTATGTATGTATGTATGTATGTATGTATGTATGTATGTATGTATGTATATATGTATATACACATAATCAGTACTAATCAGTACTCAGCTCCCTGTTGACTGCTACCTAACTTCATAGTACTTGCACTTTCTCAAAATTCCATCCTAAAATGTTCAATTTCCCAAGCATTATTATGTTTTAAACTTTATGCTTGTTTCATGTAAGGCTATAAACTCATTAACATTTCACTTAAATTTTCTTGATCCTCTGTTTAAATGAATTACCCCAAGAGTGTTCATATGTGTTGCATAGGTCTGAAGTAAAAACTTTTAATAGAAAATATATTTATTAATAACTATAGGCACTTAATACAAATATAAACATTCAATACCTAACAACTAGCCCTAAGAATAACTATAAACTAATATTATCTAACTACTAACCCTATTAATAACTATAAATACCTATTATCTAACAACTAATCCTAACCTTGTAGAAGGATACAGTCTCTGGGGCAGGTCCTCAGTCATCAGGAACACCTCAGGAACAGATCCTTTATGGCGCTTGGTCAAGTCTTTCCTCAGGAACACCTCAGACATAGGTCCTTTAGTGTAAATTGGCTATTGCATTGCTAAGGCAACTTCACTTTAAAGGAGGCTTGAGACGTTCTTATCTCTGGAGCCTGAGTTGTCTGTAGACCAACTTGGTTAGTTTTTATTAGCTACTCAGCTGCTCTGCCACAGTTGTTGGGGCTGGACACAGTTCTATTCAGGCCTCTGTTTGAACTGGTTGAACCCCCCAGGGCAAAAACTGTACCATAGGGTTTAGATCTTGGCCTTTTTCTGCATTGCTGAGGCCTTCTCTGCTCACCAGCTTTTTTCTGCCACAGGGAGAGCTGACTGTATTTTTACAGCTCTGTTTGAGGTCAGCTTCTCAGTCTACATGCACCAGTTCCACCAGATGATACAAGCCTATGGGCTCTAGTATGGAAACTCAGGCTCTATACACTTTATCCTTGGTAGGTTCTCTCCTGGTTTCGCCTGGCTTCATCTTAATCTGGGCTTTGCCCACTTCATAAGGCTATAAACAGCTGAAAACAATTGAAAGCCATAAACCCTTGTTTTTAGTCAGTAAGTGCCTGCAGGTGCAATGCTGATCTCCATGTCCCTTTTGAGAGACTGTATCACGTGCCCCTAGATATTCACTAAATCTTATTTACATTGATCTATCTTCCATTACATAGGTCTGAACCTATAAGTGCCTCATGATAATCAGTGTGGTGAGCCTGTCCATCAGCTCTGATAATTAACTGGGTCCTCTTTAGAATCACTGCCAACCTTCATAGTCCTTGTTGCCTCTGCTTTGATTTTTGATTTCTATAATTACAGTTTATCTTACATTTAACAAAATTTAGGGACATTAGTTTATAAACAAGTACCATTATTTTTTGTGTGTTTTATTTTTCTTGTTTTTTATTTATTTATTTTTATTCAAGTTACATCCTGTTCACATCTCCCTCTCTCATCCCCATCTGGGTCCACCCTCCCACCCTCCTCCCTTTTTCCCTTCCTGCCTTCTCTTCAGATGAGAGGAATCCCACCCCCTGCAGCCATCAACCAACCTTCATTCATCAAGTTGCATCAGGTCTAAGCATCCTCTTCCATTGAGGCCAGACAAGGCAGCCCAGCTAGGTAAAGTGTTCCACAAACAGACAACAGAGTCTATATCAGAGATACCTCCCTCCCTACTTTACTTGCTAAGGGATCTGTGTGAAGACCAAGCTGCCTATCAGCTACACATGCCTAAGGCCCTAGGTCCATTCTATATATGCTTTTTGGTTGGTGCCTCAGACTCTGTAAGCCTCTTGAGGCCTAGGTTGGTCTTTTGTTGGAGTTGGTTCTGTTGGTCTTCATGAGGAGTTCTTGTCCCTTCCAGATTCCTCTATTCTTCATTCATCTCTTTTACAAGACTCCCTGAGTTTCACCTAATGTTTGGCTGTGTGTCTCAGCATTTGTTTTGATCCACTGTTGGGTGGGGTCTCTCAGAGAATAGTTATGCTAGGCTCCTGTCTTCTTTGAATCTGTGGGTTGTAGGATGGTTATCCTGTGGTATGTGGCCAATATCCACTTATAGTAAATATATCCCATGTTTATCTTTCTGAGTCTGGGTTAGTTCACTCAGGAAGATATTTTCTAGTTCCATCCATTTTCTTTCAAATTGTATGATTTCCTTGTTTTTGAGTAGTATTCCATTGTGTAAATATACTATAATTTAAGGACATTAAATTATGGACAGGTATAGACAGCCCTAATGAGGCTGGTATCTCATATTTTGTGTAGCAGCTTTGGAATACATTCATGTTCTTAACCCTTCAATAGTTTGTATTTTGCTACTTAGTTGAATTTGTATCATTACAAAACGATTCCTCACCAAACCACAAGGATATATCCTCATCTATGTTCATAGCAGCCTTATTTGTAATAGCTAGAAACTGGATACAATCACTCAACTGACAAATGGATAAAAACACTGTGGTACATCTACACTATGGAATACTATTCAGCTATCAGAAACAAGGAAATCATGCAATTTGCTGCCAAATGGATGAAACTAGAGAAGCTCATCGTGAGTGAGCTAACCCAGACTCAGAAAGATGCACATGGCATCTGCTCACTTATAATTGGATTTTAGCCATACAGTACAGGATAACTATTCCACAACCAACACACCAAAAGGATCAGGAACATAGACTTTGTTACCTATTAATGGGATAATTTGTCCTAGGTGTGCTACCATGTAGGTCCTCAGTGTAAGAGGAAGCTCTTAGTTCTCATATGACTGTTGAACTGAGAGGGGCTGATTTGTAGGGACACTCTACATCGGAGAAGTGGGATGGGTGGGAGAGGGAGGAGGGGGTAGGAGGGTGAAACCGGGAGGGGTGCAAAGAGGGCACTATGATGGAGATGTAACTTGAAGTAATAAATAAACATTAAAAAAATGGTGGACTTAACAAAGTTTCTGTACACATTCATTTCAGTGCTAAAGTAATTCATATTATTTTTATTATGTACTTATCATAAGTGGAACTATCATGAATATCATTGCCTATAACATTTTATATTTAGAAATCTCTTTTCCTTTGTGATGAACAGATATTTAGCAGAGTAAAGTGACTGAGTAATAGAACAAGTGTGTGGAGCCTCTCAGTGAACAGGAGCTGAATTCACTCACCCTTTCATCAGCACATGGTGTACTGTCATTTAGATCTTTCACTTGAATAAGTATGCTGACACTTATTTTTGTGGCTTTATTCTGTTTTGATTTTTTAAGTGACCCTGACATTCAGATTACTTCTGTGCAGAATTTTGGGTTTCAGTTTGACTATGGTATTTTTATATTGTTTATTTTTTGTTACATTTTCCATATTGTTAAAGTATTTTATCAGACATATGATATATTAATATTTTCTCTTAATGGATTGTCTTTTGTTCTGCTAATATTATCTGTTTAATAACTTGAGAATTTTCAAGTTTTATTAATGTAAAATATTTTTATTTGTATACATGTTAAATTAATATACAATTTCCCCATCATTCCAAGCCCCTCCAATTCCAATGTACATACTCCTGTTGTTTCCTTTTAAGTTCATCTTTTTCATTATTATTCGCACACACACACCTAAAAATATGAATGCAACATTCCATCTAGTCTTACTGGTATGTGTATGACTTAAGGGCTTACTACTTGGTATTAGAGAGCCAATTAGAGAGTCCATTGTTCGTGAAGAATAATTATCTTGCTCTCATCATTTCTTAGCTATCTGTACTAGTTTGGCTAAGGGTGACCCCCCCCCCCCATGAGATATCCCTTCCAAATTAATATGTCTGTTGGCATCGTCTTTGTTCAGGTTTTTTATTTTTTTCTAGGCAACCATAGTATTCTGGTAGTAATAGTGGAGATATCCTGTCTATTCAAAGATACAAAATCTCACAGTTGATTTTCTGGTCCTCTTACGATCGTTTTGTTGTCCCTTCCATTATGTTCCCTTAAGCCTTAGCTGCTTGGGCTGTCTTGTACCTGTATTCTCTGAGGCTGAGCACTCTACAATCAGCTGCCATCAGAATTTAGACCTGACATAGTTTGCTGTAATGTTCTGTGCACGTTACAAAGAGGAACTTCTATGATGAGTGATAAGAGCTACATCTATCTGTGTGTATAAGGGTAATTATTTAGAATGAAGTTATAACAAAATAGAAAACAATCCCAAACAGAAAGGACAATGAGGGACTGATTGCCATTCTATATTTCAAGATGTATAACAGAGCCATAGCATTGAAACTTAAAAAATATGGACAGGAGTACAGTACCGTCACAGAAGTCAATTATTTTTAAACTGGTGAGTATTGATTCTAAAATTTTTGTATTCTTAAAGTCAAAGGATGTTCTTTTATATAATATATATAAAGATATTCTGAAATATATAATTGAAATGAAATAGTGCTTATGTTTATAATCCCCTGTATTATATATTCTATGAATCTGAATTGAATTTACTTATTTATAAGTGGAAAATAATTTTTCATAAGCCATTTTTTTGAAACAGAAGCTACAAGTCATATAGTTCTTTCATAATAAAAATAGGTAAATTGCCATTTAAATATTACTAACAATCATTTGAATTTGTGTCATAAATTTGAAGAAACCCACAGATCTAAGCAAATCCCAAAGACATGAAACTACTGAATAGTTTATGAATTTTAAATATGACTAATTTAGAATTCAGTTTTTATATGGTCTAGAATAGCCCTTGTTGTTTACTGATAATTGGAATAATAAATTATATTCAGAATACATTTATCCATATTTTGAAGAGTGTATCATGCTTTAAAAATGCAAAACATCAAATTCATTAGATACAGCACAAGTCATATTAAAGAAAATTGGTTTTTTGTTGTTTTTGGTTTTGGTTTTTTGTTGTTGTTGTTGTTTTGTTTTGTTTTGTTTTGTTTTTTGATCAATAAGAGTTTAGGGCAAATCTGGCTTTTCTACAGGATGCTAGAAGACAGGATAGCACAAATCTTTCCCATCTCTACAGAAGAGTGTGTGAACTTCTAAATATGTTTACCTTAAAGGATTGGTTATATTATAAGGGATCTTCTATAGCATATTTTTACCTTTTCCAGGTGGATGTGAACGAGGTATAGATTCCTTTGTTGAAACTTGTCAAGCAGTCCTATTTTATCTACTTGGCTGTAAAGCAATGAAGGATCAATCTGTAGCCTATGTGGCTAAAAGGCTCTATGTAGTTCCTTCTAAATCTCTGTCCTAGGTTGTGCTGCCCTTCCTGATATATGTCCTTTCCTTACATTAACATTTCATTAGGTCAACTCAACTATGTAGTCAGTATATGTGGCATTGCTAACAAGGTTGGCTTTATCCATGAATGCAAAGATCATTCAACATCATGAAATCAATAAATTAGATTCAAGTCATCATTAGAATCTAAAATTCTTCTAAGTGGCTGAAGAGATCTCTGGGTAGTTAAAGTGATTGTTCTGCATATAGTAAACATAAGGAAAAGTCCAAATACCTAGAACCAATACAAATGTCCATAGGACTTGGTGGCACATTTGTAGTTCATACCATCAGAAGTTGGAGACTGAAGATCCATAGATCAAGTGGGATGGACAAACTAGATATATTGGGGATTTGGGTACTATACAGAGACATTACCTCAATAAATATGGTAAAGAGCAATCATGAGACTCCCTATATATTGGCCTTATCCAACCAATGACAAACACACAATGCACTCACACAGCTGTTTTACCACGTGTAGGCTCACACATACATATATTCCCATGAAAATGTACAACATATTCATCTCAATATGTGTTAGTATTGATAGCACTTTATAGAATCTGAAAAGTGTTTATAACAAAATGCCTTATTTAGTAATGAAGAAAGTTTTACTTACTAAAATAGAATAAAATTTAAGTAATAGAGAGCCATGCTGCCTAGATTACCATAAGACATTCAGAATAGAACAAATCTTTACACTCTCTGAAGGTCTAAAATCTTATTAGTAAATTTTAAAAATGGTAGGACCACATGTTATGGTCATTGCTAAGTTATTTTCATCATCATCTCTAAGGAAGTGAATAGCTCTGTGAAGGTGTTACAAAAGTTATTCTGTCCTTCAAGACTCAATGGTCTAATTCAAAGTTTGCTTTTCTCCCCCAGCTTCTCTATTTTGTCACAGACAGGTAGAAATATAAATGTACAGAGAACTGCCTACTCTGATGACGGTTTATGGAGAAAGATGTTTAGAGATGGTCTTGAGAAGAGAATTACATAAGTGCATCTTTCTACCAAATAACAAAGCAAATGAACAAAAGAAAAATTTTGGAATAGTCCTGAGTTTAACAATATTTTGAACATGTAACCTATGTTGGATTGGACATGTGTTGATGTTAAACTATCTCTTAGTCATGTGATTTTTAAGTGAAGCCTCCACTAATGCCATAATAAATGAATCTGCAATACTGGGCATATTATTTTGAATGGTGGCTTAAATATAAGTACAAATGAGAGAAATATCTCACAAATTCACTCACTCCTTTAACTTCAAAAATGGGGCTAAGTAAGTGACAGAAAAAATATGAATTCCTTACAAAAGCCAAGAATTATTTGAAAGGAAACAAAAAAGAATTCAAAAGAGGGAGGACAGTTAAGCCAAGTGCCTATGTTGTTAGTTAAAAGTGACAATACAGAAGAGGACATAATTTAAATAGCTATTGACATGAATATAGATTATACCAACAGGCTGGCCTCTTTCTTAGGTAAAAACAAACCAGTAAGTGTACTCCTAATTTATTCTGTTGATAATAACTGTAAAATCATAATGACGACTCCAAAGTGGAGTCTACAACCTCTTCAAATCAGGGCCTTATTGGCATACCATGAGACAAGACCAAGACTGTTTGAATTCAAAATGATGAATACATACATATATAATTATATATAAGGATTGAAAGGTAAGAAAGGGAAAGCAGATATATTGTCATTATATCATGATCTCAAAAAATAAATAAATAAAGTTTTTTAGAAAAATTATGTTTATAAATACTTCTATTTGGAAATTTTAATACAGAATATATTTACTATTTCTGTGTATTCTTATGCTTCATGTGGAGGAATTCTAATGTATTTAGTGAATTTTATATGTATTTAAAAGGAGAAAAAAGTCTATATGCATGTGGGGATTAGTTTTAATTGACAATACTTAGAAAGACTAGAATGATGGTCTCAAGGAGGGATGCTGTATATAGATAGGGCTGGGCTGTGGATAAGCATTAGGAGACTGCCTTGTGAGCAGCACCATTTCCTGGTTCGGATTGGTGATTGAATAGAGAATAGAATGAAAACTGAGTACTAAGCATTTATACCACTCTGCATTTGACTGCGTATATGATGAACCCAGGCTCTGCATTTACCTCCCTGCAATGACAGACTGTAATCTGAAATTGGGAACTAAAATAAAATTTTCCTCCTATAAGTGTATTTTTCAATTGCAGCAATAGTAAACAAACTAGAGCAATACCTACAGTACAGTCAAAGTGGTATTCATGGATTGTGCGTTTTTCCCATGTCTATAAATGGGTGCTTTGTTCCTATGGTTCCATGACTATTGCGGGCAAATAGAGACAAATGGATTCCACTGGCTTGCCACACAGGGCTTCCTTTTTCATCTCCCTAAAATACACTTCATATCAAGATGAAACCTAGATCAACACAGCAACTACATGAATGTAGAATGCTCTTCAAAAATCTGACCATCCAGAGTTATCCAGAGCAAATCAGCTGGCACTAATGTGTGTGTCCTTTGAAATTATCCTCTATGATATATAGGTATCTCCCTACTGTTTGCCATATGATTACTATTATATTTGGGGCTTTAAGTTGGTAATTGTATTAACATACCAATTTATCTTATCTAGAAACACAAATTTAATCATTCCACGTTGGCCAATGGCACCCAAACAGAACACAATTTAGGAATAAGAGTATTTTTAAAATAAAGTTAACATGTAACTTCTAATTATTATATGGCAGGCATATCATTGATTAGGATATACACCATATATGCATACCACTGTCAAGCTCCTCAGTACCCTCTCTTCCTACAGTAGACATTAGTACAGAGTTTCTTTGCTAAAGACAACAGAGCCAACATACTCTGCTAGTTTGTTTCTTAGGAAATGCATTGCTTGCCTTAGATGCCTGACTAACCAAAAAAAAAAAAAACTCAGTTTGCCAAAAAGGTAAACAATTTTAATATTAATTGAATAATTTGCACAAAAATATTCAATAATCAGTCTATAAATATCAGTGTATATATTTTTAACAGAATCACCATTGTCTACATGCTTTTTTTTTCCCTTTACTCATTGTGTGACATTAGATATGGAGCTAAAAATGAACCTAATTCATCACATACTACTTTCCAATATCCTCTTTAGATAGAGTGGTTTCTGTTTATATTTTACTCCCCCCCCCAAAATAAAAAAAGATTCAGATGAAAATGACAAATGCCTCATGTCTTAGTGAGGGATTATATTGCTGTGACAAAACACCATGGCAACATACTTTGGAGAGGAAAGGGCTTATTTTATCTCACAGCTAGTAGTCCGTTATCCAAGAAAGTCTGGACAGTTACTTGGAAACAGGAACTGACACAGAGGCCTTGGACACAGGCTGCTGACTGGTTTGCTCTTCTTGCCTTGCTCAGCCTGTTTTCTTGCGCACTTCAAGACTACCTACCCAGGACTAGCACCACCCACAATGTGCTTGGTCCTTCCTCATCAATAACTACTTAAGGAAGTCCTCAACAGACTTCTCTGAAGGGCAATTTTATAGAGATATTTTCTCAATTGTGGTTTCTTTTTCTCAGATAATTGTAACTTGTATCAAGTTGACAAAACAAACATATGAACAAACCAAAAACTACGAGGGTAGGCCATATACAATAAAATAACTTTAGCAGAGATTCAGGTTTATCTCTACTCTCTATAAAATTACAATATAATTTTATAAACATGGTTGAAATATTTGATGACTCTCAACACCTATATTTGTTAATATTATTTTAATAGCAAATGCAATATTTAAATCAAGCACTAATTATTAAGCAAATAACTGTCTAATTCTGCTAACCCATCCTCTATGCATAAAGGATACCTGCCTGACCACCAGATGGCTCATTCAGGCATGAAAGAACACTTGTACCTCATAAAAGAATAACTGAAATGAATAGCCATACTAGTAAATTACATGCCACAACTTTTTCATCTGAGAAAGGAGGGAAAGATCTTCTCCCTTCTCTCCAATAAGCTATGGGAATGTAAATGGCCATCATTGACCCCAGATTCAATTTTATTTTATACTTTAAAACAAAATATTACAACCATTCTAAAGTTCTCGCTTGATGTCTCTAATCAATTGCTTTATAATTTCTCTGTTTGTCCTCTGAGTAGAGTTGCAGATAATTAGGTAAGAAAGCCCTATCTGTAAAAATATAGACTTTCTCACATTCCAGCAATGCTAGGCTTCAATGAGATCTATACAAAACTATAAAAAATATTAAGAAAACTAACTCTGAAATGAGGACTTGTGCTTGCTTCAAACTCAACAAAGATTAGCTCCCATTTTTTAATTTTTATTTATTTTTTAATCTATGTCAGTAAGCAGCATACATTGCTGAGCCTTCCTAGTCTTTCCTACATAACTCGAAAACTTCACTCAGTTTTCAATGAAAATTAAATACAACACACTGTTTTCATCTATCTAATTACCACTAACATGGGGGAAGATGAAAATATTTCATTTAAAATAATTGCATACCATACTATGTTCCCTTGGAGATTTAATCTACATGCAATATTTTTGGAAAGAGCTGAAGCAATAATAAGAGAAAGCTGATGAACCTCATGTACCTTTTATAAAACATGACATAAAGCAATATAATTAAAACTAAACTTATTTCCTGGGGTGAAATTAATTTACAGAAATGAAGGTGTTTATTTATTAAATGGGAACTCTGGAGCTGTAGCCTTCCTCTCTCCCCTCCTGGGAAAGGTTTGACTGTTTGCCTTCCTACTCTTGCCTGCTTGCTGTGTAATTTAAAACTGATGCCTTCCTCTGGGAAACAAAATTTGATCGGAGAACAGCCTGCACCACCAGCTAAACAAATTACCAATGTTTTACTCACTTTTCTTCTTGCATTGTTTTTATTTATTTATTTATTTGTTTATTTATTTATTAGAATCGAAAAAAATGTGTGCAGTGGTTTTTAAGTGTTATTGTATTGCTCAAATGTTATTTGCTATAATAAGCAGGGCAGGCAGGTCCCTCTAGTGACATATACTGAGCTGAGGACAGTAAGTATAGAGGAGAAAAAGTTACTAATCTCCTTTTTCCATTGTCTGAAATCTGTCTTTTCAGCAAGCTTTTGAACTTTAAAAAGAAAAAACAAACTAGATTTTCATCATAACTATGATAGCAAAATAATTCAAGAGGAAGCAATTTTGAACATTTCTCATTGATAAAGAACAAAAGAATTTTGAGAGTGTATATTAGTTCAAACAATATCAACTGTACGGACATTGTTTACTAATTCATTTAAAAATCTTAAATTGGTTTAAACTCTTTCCAGATTCTATAGGACTAACTGCCATTATAGATACAAGTTTGACAGATAAGATAGTATGGTAGAGGGAGTTATGCTACATCCTATTTAATACTTAAGAATATAAACATATAAATACATATTTATCCTTCCAGACAGCCTAAGCTAAACTTCATTATTCACACTTCATTACTGAGTGCCATTTTGAATCTTCTTTTTTTTTTTTTTTGAGTGTGAGTAAATGTCTACAGTGAATCACGAGGATCAGGCAATTAATTTCACTTGTACTCATATTTCTTCTTTAAAACTGATGTGATCACCCATGGACGTTACCAAAAAAAAAAAAATCCAACTTTACTACACACAAAGCTATTTTTAATTTTTTTTACATTTTCTTTGTAATTGATAGACATTTTCTGAAGTTCAAAATGTCAATATTTTAAGTGATTATTGAGCAAAATATTCACACTCTTTATTAATGCTACTTGTAAGATTTTTAAGGCAATTCATTTTTTTAATGTTTATTTATTACATCAAGTTACATCTCCATCACAGTGCCCTCTTTCCACCTCTCCCAGTCCCACCCTCTTCCCCTCCCTGCCTCCTATCCTATTCCTCCAGAGTGGAGTGTCCCTACATATCAGTCCCCTACCCCAGCTCAGCAGTCATATGAGGGTTAAGAGTTTCCTCATGTACTGGGGGCCTACAAGGCAGCACCACTAGAGCAAAGTGTCTCATTAACAGGTAACAGTGTATGTTCCTGTCCCTTTTAGTGTGCTGGTTGTAGAACAGTTATTCTGTAGTATATGGCTATAATCCAATTGTAAGTGAATATATGTCATGTGCAACTTTCTGAGTCTGGGTTAGCTCACTCAGGATGAGCTTTTCTAGTTCTAGTTTGGCTGCAAATTGCATGATTTTGTTGCTTTTCATAGCTGAGTAGTATTCCATTGCGTACATGTACCCAGGTTTTGTTTTTATGTTTATTTATTACTTCAGGTTATATCTCCAATATTGTTCCCTCTTTCCACCCCTCCCAGTCCACCCTCCTACCCTCTACCCCCTCCCACCCTCTACCCCCTATCCCTTCCATTCCACTCCTCTGGAGTGGAGTGTCCCTACATATCAGTCACCTGCCCCAGTTCAGCAGTCATATGAGGGCCAAGCGCCTCCTCATACATTGGGGGCCTACAAGGCAGCACCACTAGGGCAAAGTGTCTCCTGGCAGTCTATGTTCTTGTTCCCTTTGTAGCACAATTTTTTGCTATCCATTCCTTGGTTGAGGGACATCTGGGTTGTTTCCAGTTTCTAGCTATTACAAATAAGGCTGCTATGAACATAGATGAGGAAATGACCTTGTGGCTCGGTGAAGAATCATTTGGATGTATACCCAGAAGTGGTATGGCTGAGTCTTGAGGTAGAGCTATTCCAAGTTTTCTAAGAATTCGCCAGATTGATTTCCATAGTGGTTGCACAAGCTTGCACTCCCACCAGCAATGGAGGAGTGACAAATTTTTCCCCTCAATAATAGCTATGTCATTTAAATTTATTAGATAAACAAGATCAATATATGTAAACATAAGGTTAGCAAATTATTCTAATACAGACAGACTATAAAAAATAATTTGAAATACTACTGTAAATATCACCATACCCGACTTAAAAATCATACTACAGAGATGCAGTAATAAAAACAGCATGATACCGGGACAAAACCAGATGCATATCACTGGAATAGACCAGAGATTCCAGATATAAATCCATGTAATGTCACGTACTTAACTTTGACAAGTATCTTAAAAATATATATTGGAGGAAAGACAGTATCTTTAAGATTTCAACATAAAGAATAAGAACTGCAAAACTAATTTAATATGAATACTATAAGAATAAGAAGATATGATAAATTGTGACCTTGAAACATTTGTTATTTTTGTATATTTAAATTTATATAACTATAAAATTATATCTACAAAAAGCATGTGTTTTGTTTAGGTGCAAGACATGCTACTTGTTGTAAATGTACTTATTTGAACATGATTCAGAAAAAACTAATAAATTAAAATATAAGCATTTTCTTTGTGAGATTGTGCACTTAAATCAATATTTTCCCATAATATTCCATTTAATAGCTTGCTTTCTTCAAGGAGTGAAATACTATTTACTTCACAACTCCAAAGACAACAAAATAATACTGAAATGAATCAGTAAAATTAAGTCTAATTCAATATGATTTTATTTTAATTTTCTAACTAAACTCTGTTCACATCAACATAATCTTAGACATCCATTTCATACCACATAGGTATTTTATCCTTAAAGTTAAAATTATTATACAGAAATTCTTAAAAAGCATTTTCTATCTTAAGAGTGACTTAGTTAAGAATAATAATTGAAAACAAAGCCAAATTGAACAAAAGAAAGCAGTGAGCAATTGGAGTCTTTGAGAGTAACTTTCTCAAATCAAGTAGCACCTGATATTTAATCTACTCTGTGGATTGTGAGAGGTTTTTGATAATTTTCCAACAGCCTTTTCAGATTACTTTAGGACAAAAGTCCTTGAGAAAAGTCGGTTTTTGCTTATTTAAGGCCAACCAGATCTACTCATATCCAAGGGCTAATAAAAAAACCTTAGTATGGACTAGTCTGTCTCCTCAGGGTATTCTCTGGATAATGCGTTTTCTCCTAATTTTTGGCTTCTCATCTATCTTGCCCAACTTCGATGTGATAGTTCTTACTTTATCTTATTATATTTTATTCTGTCATTTTTAAATGAATGAATGAATGATAAAAACCTAGCCAGTAGAGTAAAAGTTAACAATTGGACTGTTACTTATACCTGCTGGGAGAGGAAACTCAGCTTTCTCCAGTAGAATTACATTTGTTATGTCAACCACTCTGGAACAGGCCTCATGTTCAGGAGTAGTTGTCCAACATATAAAGGACTTCACAGTTTTCTTCCAGGGCTTTTGTTTGATTACAATTTTTTTTTTTTGGTGGGGGTTGTTTTCTTGGTTTTAGGGAGTTTTCATGTTGTATTGTATTTTGCTTGTTTTTGAGAAAGAGATAAAGGTGGGTAGGTAAATAGAGGGAGTGGGTTTGGAAGGACTTGGGGAAGGGAAAGAATATGATCAAAATATATTTAAATTTAAAATTTAAGAACTTTAAATTTAAAAATTGTTTTAAATGGTAAAAAGGCAATAAAAAAGGAAAATCAGGATGTTTAGGAATTAAATTAAATAAGGAAGGTATTTATTTTATATAAATCACAAAAAGACCAAGTTAAAGTCTGTTTACTGTTTTATAAAGTCAATTTTCTCTGGAGCCTATTGTGTGCTAATTTGGATGGGCTTTTAAATTTGAAGCCTTATTCTTTTCACTTGATGTCATTGCTCAGACATCTGAGAAAAGAGAAATTAGTCTCTTCTCTTGCTCCTTTTTAAATATTTTTAGTGATTATTATTATTAAATATGATTTTATGACTTTTATGTTTGGTCTAAATTATACATAAAATGTAAACAATCACAAATCAGAATCCCTCATGTTGTTTGAAGTTTCCAGTGTTGAAAGGGAACAAAAAAGATTTCCAGTCATAATCCCTCAAAACTAAAGAAACTGTGGTCTCATTTAAAGAGCTCAGCATGTTCTTGGTAGCAAGGATCACAAAACTCAGTCTGTAAGTGAACACCCACTATGTATAAGGTTTTCAGTTTCAGAATGGGTCAGAACTCATACATCTCACCCCAAGGAAGATAATCTCTGAATTTTGGTAACTCCAAATTACCTTTAAGCTCATGGGGAAGTATGTGAAAGGAACAATGTTTAACAAGAAGGAAATATGACAGAGATTCATATACGGCACTGACTGACTAAAAGCAAGTTCATGAATGCAATGTTTCAGTCATGTTGTGTATGATACAATATGTTTCTAGAAGGTGTCTTAAAGGAAGACAGCCACTGTACTGAGCCAAAAAAAAAAAAATCTATGCCTCCCAATCTTCTCTTTATAACCTGTTAATTTCAAGTCATTGTCTTGTTCTATCACTGATATCCTTCTATAAGCTTCCCATCCCACATTTTCCTCTCATCTCAATGCATTAATTTTGCTGCTAGATCTTTTTCCCCACAGTATTTACTCATAGCTGGTAAGATGATTATTATCAACTTTCAACTTGACAGAAGTTAGAATTACTTGAGAGATAGGCCTCTGGGCATGTTTGTGATGTGGGAATATACTGATTTTTTTTTTTTTTTTGAGGCAAGGTCAGCCCACTAGTACCATGCCCTAGAAAAGTGATCCTAGACTGTACTAAAATGTGAATGATAACTAAATACTAACATTAGTGCACTTATTGTTCTTTTCTTCTGAATGTTTATATAATAGGAACAACTGCTTCAAACTTTTTTTTTAAACGTTTATTTATTACTTTGTTACAACTCCATTGCCACCCCCTCTCTCCACCCCCTCCTGGCCTCTCCCTCCCACCCTCTACCCCCTCTCCCACCCATCCCATCCCTCCCGTGAGGGTTGTCTCTGTGTATCAGCCCCCCTCAGTCCCTTAGTCACATGAGGTCTAAGAGCTTCCTCTTGCACAGGAGGCATACATGGTAGTTCCACTAAGGTGGGGTGTCCCACTGACAGGTAACCAAGTCCATGTTTCTGTTCTTTTGGGTCTATTGATTGTAGGATGGTTAATCCTATAATATACTGGCTAAAAATCCAGTTACAAGTGATTATATGCCATGTGTATCTTTCTGAGTCTGAGTTAGTGCACTCATGAAGAGCTTTTCTAGTTCCATCCATTTGGTTGCAAATTGCATGATTTCCTTGTTTCTGATAGTTGAATAGTATTCCATTGTGTAAATGTACCACAGTTTTTTGTTTTTGGGTTTTTTTTTTATCCATTCTGTGGTTGAAGGACATCTGGGTTGTTTCTACTTTCTAGCTATTGCAAATAAAGCTGCTATGAATATAATTGAGGAATCTTTTGGATATATGCCCAGGAGTGGTATGGCTGGATCTTGAGGTAGATCTATTCCAAGTTTTCTAAGATATCACCAGACTGATTTCCATAGTGGTTGCAGAAGATTGCACTCCAACCAACAATGGTCCCCTTTCTCTGCAGTCTTGCCTGTATATGCTGTCTTTTGAGTTGGAATCTCAGAGTTGTCTTGAGTTGCATTTCTTTGATGATTAAGGATGTTGAGCATTTCTTCAAGTGTCTCTTGACCATTTTATTGACTTGAATTTCTCACTATGATAGAATATAAGATGAACTATGATATTATCTCTAGCTCTCTCACATTGCTATTATCATAGTAATTAATCTATTATACCATTCAGAAAAGACCCAAAAAACACGCAGATAGAGCCCTTCTTAAATAAAGCAAAGTTGAGTACCTTGCAGTTGCTGTCTAGATAGATTTACTTCTAAATTCTTTAAGAAAACACAGAATATCCTGAATTTATATCAGTATTTTATTTGCCATTAAATTTATACTGATATGATTTTTCTTACATCTCTGAACTTGTTATTTATTTTAGTATTATATTATTTTTAAATGACATTCTTAATTTTGTTTTTTCTTTAATTATTCTCCTTGAGTTACTGAACATGAAATTCAACTTTGCATTATTGATTTGTTTTGAAGTTATCACTATGTTTTATGTCACCTTTATTTTGTCTTAATTCAGAAGTTCTTCAGTACTTAAGCCTATGTGTGCCTACCTTCTTGTCCCAGGCTAACATTCTCTTGGTATGCCCATCTACTGCCAAGAGTGTGTCCATCAATTTATAAAGGAACATACAAGTGTTTGCCCTTCTCCATGACTCTCTAGCAAGCCTAATCATGGCTTATAAATCAGATATGATTCTGTCTTTACAACCAATTACCTGTTTAAATCCTTAGAACAATTCTGTTTTCTCTTTATTCCCTCAAACCTGACATCTGGATTCTGTGTACTCTGCTTTTATAAATATGACATATTGGCATTGACCAGTTTCTGGTGACTTAAATAGCAGAGGTACTAACTCTCACACATGAGAGTTCATATATTTGTTCCTCTCCATGTGATCTCCCCCCTTACTAGGAATATTCCAAGGTATTTTTATTCTTCTTCCATCCCCACAATCAATTTTGAACATGCAATCATGTCAGAAAAGATTCACACAGCACAATTAGCTGTCACTTCCCTTTCATTTCAACTGCCCCCATCATAGAAGCTACTAATTTATTCCCACCCCTATCTGCCAATTATTGTCATCTTATGTAAATTAATTCATACAGTATGTGCCTTTCCAAACTTACTTTTTCCAGTGACCATATTTCAAAGTCCAAGAATATTATAATAACCATTATCATAGTATTCTTATACTGTGTTAAGAATATGTTGTTAAGTGTGTGTGTGCTTTTAAACATTAATCAATGGATTAGTATTTCATAGTTTCCAATATTTGGATTCATGAAAACTGCTACAATGAAAACTAACTGGTAAACCTGACTGTGAAAATGCGTTTAATGGCATATGATTGTGCACCTACGACATGAATTTCTAGAATGTATATCACAAAGGTGCTATTATTTCAGGAACTGTCATAATTTTCCAGAGGTACATTCATATTCCACTCTTCTACTAACAGCACATTCAGGTTCAAATTTATGTACTTCAGCTCTCTTTGCAGTGTCTGATATTCTTTATAGATATTGTAGCATGTAAATGATTGTCTTATGGATACTATTTACATTGTACTTACAAATGATTATACTTCACATATTTTGTTATTAAATATTTGATTAATTACAGAATTTTCTTGTAACTAGGTTCTCTGTCTTTGTACTTACTAATCTATAAAACAACTTTACATAATCTACATAGAAGTTCTTTCTCAGACACATTAATTGCAAACATGTATTGCAATTTTAGCTGTCCTCCATTCATATGGTATTGCTTGCAAAGTTTTTAATTTTGATGAATTAAACTATATCAATTTTAAGTTGTTTATGTTTTTTTGTACATTTATGAAAAATTATTTAAACCAAAATAGCATAGATTCACATTTATTTGCAAGAATCACAAGCAATTTTGCTCACGCATTTCAGATGCTAGCAAATAGTGAAGTACTTTTCCTATATGGTGTGACTCTGGAGTCCATTTTAACTTAAAGTACGTCTATCAGTTTTCTCTATACCAAGTTATCAAGAAACTGTTCTTTCTCTCATTTGGATTGTATTTACAGCATCCTAAAATCCTAACTGATTGTGTGTGTGTGTGTGTGTGTGTGTGTGTGTGTGTGTGTGTGTGTGGTGTGTGTGTGTGTGTGTGTGTGTGTGTGTGTGTGTGTGGTGTGTGTGTGTGGTGTGTGTGTGTGTGTGTGTGTGTGTTTTTCCTAATCCCAATATTTTATTACTTATCTCAAGGTATTATGAATTCTCCAGTGTTTTAGTCTTAAGGTTTTAGGGTATTAACTTGGAAATTCCATATGAATTTAAGACAGATATTCTTCAAAATAATATATTAGGTGTTATTGTAATGAGGTTTCTGCTGAATCTGCATATACTGTGCATGGAATTCTTCCCTTAAAGTGTCAGGTTTCTTATTCCATGAATATAAGAATTCTTTCCCTTCATTCCAAGTTTATATCTACTATATTTTATTGTTATAATATCTTCATTTTAATATATATTTGAAATATATATTACATAGCTTTTATGAAATGCAGTACTATGCATGTCAGTTGTATTGATATTATTGAAATAGAACTTGTTAACTCCATTTTGTACATAGGTAATATATAGAAATACAATTTATTTAATGTGGCTCTAGTACATAAATGGTGCCAATCTCATTATTAGTCATGATATTTTTTAGTGAATGCCTTAGCATGTCTCATAAATGTTATAACACTTGGAAAAAGAAGATTTTTCCTTTTGACTCTAATCTAGATTATTTTCATAGCTACTCTAGGACACAGAATTCATTTTACCTTATTAGAATCCATCTCAGAATTATAGGAACAAATCTAATGAGATAGAAAAGGGCTTCTTCATGATAACACTTTTTCTTTGTTCCTTTTCTCTTTATTTCAGCCATACAAATGTATATATGTGTGTTTCAAGTTCAATACAACACCGTGTAATCATTTATGTAGCTTTATGTATTAATTAAATACTTTATGTAGCTTTATATCTGCTGATGATACCGATATAAAATCACAAGAATAAACACATGTGATAGTTGATATTATTGATCCTCTTTCAATTCCTTTCTGCTTTATAACATTTCCTATGGATTTCATTTACTCTGTGTAGTTCCTTTCAATCAGGACAGTTTTGTCTCTTATGAACCTACTTTGCCAAACATGGCCCTACTTATTAAATGTTGACATTTTTACTTATTTTGCTTGTTGATATACTTTTGATAGAAACTGTTGTGCTTACTAATAAAACCCACATTGCTTGGATAAAGTTCTCTGGTGTCGTCGATGTATCTACACTATGTTACAGATAAATGTCCTTCCCTTGTAAAAAAAAAAAAAATGCAGGAATAATGAGTATTTGCAGACTGTCTGTCCCTTGGCACAGCTCTCCCTCTCAATGCTTGTTTGTGGCCAGATGCGTCTTCCCATGGAGTCCATATAAAACAGCAACAATAGGCCCTGATCATTCTTCAATCAAGCTGTCATGAGAGCAAATGGAAGTCTGTGTTTAAACTGCCATGCTTGTAACTGAAATATACATATTCTGTGTGAACCAGAGATGAATAGAATAAAGAAGACCTGGGCTTTTTTATGAAATTTTCTTTAAATATTCCTATAACAGGGAGCAGATAAATTGGGTGGAAAATATCAGTCTAGCTTTCCTGCAAAGTTCTAATAACAATTGAATTCACATGCTTACATTACCTCATCTCACTGAGTAGATAAACATCACAAATCATAATTCAGATTCACTTATTCTCAGGATGTATTTGTTTCTTCTTCCAGGAACAGCTTCCTTACACACTTTTCTCTAGATAATTTCGATTAATTTTGTGGGATTCTGCTGCCTGTGATCAGCAGACTACCCTGGCTAGGGTCAAAAGTTGCCTGCACTGTGGTGACCACCCTGTGTTGAGGGAAGGTCTAATATCATTGCTTCTGATAGGTTGAATTCAATGCTGAGATCTGGTTACCTCCCCTTCTGAGGCATTCTCTTGATTGGTTAATAAAAGTCACTTATGGACAATTAGCTGGGCAGAAAGAGTATAGGAAGGTGGGAACTTCCTGAGATTAGACAGGAACCCTGAGCACACACAGAAAGAGATAGAAGTCTTGAGAACTCTGGAAGGTAATGGCAGGCACATGGTAGTTTGGGATTAGGTGATCCAGGTTAACTTAGAGTAGCTAATTGAGAGTCTGTTCAGCTAAGGGATAAGTGTTAAAACATTAAAAGGTCTTTGTATATTTAATAATTGAGGAAAAGACTGTGGCGGCTTACAGGCCCTCAATCCAAGCAGTCCTGGGCTCGGATTTCCAGACTCCAGGCCTCCCTGGTGAAGCTCTCGCCAAGCTGCCAGTAATTCTACTGGCCTCATATAACAACTTATATTAATGAACAGAGTTTAGGTTACAGGTGGTGTAGGCCATCCTTGGTCCTGGAGCTCTTTCCCCAGGATAAATCAGGCAACTGGTTAAGGCATGTGGGCCAGGCTGCCCGCTCATCTGCCAAACTGCCGGCTACTCCAATTGCCTAATCTTACCGTTTGTACTTACTAATAACTACAATAATTAATTAAATTGCAGTTTCAACCCTGGCTCTGGGGGTAGAGGGTAAGACGTCACAGAGTCACCACGCAGACTCTGGGAGTTGCAATGCAGAAGAGCCATCCATCCATAATCAAAAGAGGAAGTACCCTTTTTATACCCCCCACTCATTGGCCCATTGGCCCTGGGCTGCAAGCTATCACATGGCTCCTCCTCATTGGCTCCCATCTCATTACCCAGTGATGTCATCAGTCTCCAGGCAGGTCTGAACATAGACTGGCTGCATTTGGAATCCAGCAACACGTGTGTTATTCAGCAACAGGCTCATGCCTACTATGACAAGCCATATTCCTTCTACATATTCCTATAGGGGTCTTCCAAGAACATCCTAGTATCTGGAACTTAGCAATGCCTGTATCATATTAGACTCTCAAAAGGTATGCAGTTGGTTAATGAATGAGGACATACGACATTTTATCTTAATACATTTCCTTTTCACCTGAGGTATGATAGATAGATAGATAGATAGATAGATAGATAGATAGATAGATAGATGGATATATATATTATATTATATTATGTTATGTTATGTTATATTATATTATATCATATCATATCATATCATATCATATCATATCATTATATTATATTATATTATATATTATATTATATTATATTATATTATATTATATTATATTATATTA
>CAJQZJ010004856.1:8001213-8025110 GCA_907164525.1 Lophiomys imhausi | reverse complement strand
TCACGATATCAAAAAAAAATCTTAATTTAAGACCACATCTTTGAATGTCATATTTTGCAGATCTCTTGGGGTTTTTGAAGATGCCCTATCTATCTCTTGTATTTAGATAAGCAAATGTTGCTTGTCTCTTAACAACTTGATTACTGAGTAGCTTAGAGAATATTTGTGATAGACTGTCATAGTAGCTAACAAGGTGACATGCATGTATGACTAGGAGTTTGTTTTTCTTAACTATCCTAAACAGTTTAAGATGGTTGGTGTCAAGTGGCCAGAGCTTCACATTTAATTTTTAAGTATCTCTAGGTACGATACCATTAGGAAGCATTACCTTTAATTTTGTATCAATATACAAAGATCTGTTCTAATGTGGCTAAATATACTCTTAATTTTGTATCAATATACAAAGATCAATGCCTATGTGGCCCAATACAATCTTAATATTGCATCCATACACAAGGGTCACTACCATTTTGGCCAACTATAATCTTAACTTTGTATCAATATACAAATATCAATACCGACGTAGACCAATACAATCTTATTTTTGCACAATAAACAATGGTCAATACCACTTTAGCCAAACATACTACTAATTTTGTATCAATATACAAAGGTATAAGGGCATATTCAATAATCTGACCCTTCTTCTTGGTCCTTCCTGTGCTATGTCTATGTCTCAATTTTTCTCAAGTCCGTGCATTCCTACATAGGAGATAAAGAAGGATACAGAAAAGGGAAAGAAGGAATACCCTGGGTCTAACCTCCAAAACCCATTAAACAGGACCATTTAACAACTTGTAATCTCTTCCCCTAAATAACAGCGTTTTCAGTTGTCCTTCAAATAACCAAAAAAGGGGGGGGGGTGGAGAAACACCCTTCCCACCCTCTGGGTATGGGACGTCGCTCTCTTAAAATGACTTCCTGCTGATTTGGGTCTTAGTAAACATGTTTGGGGCCCAAACCAAAATGGAAAAATGGTTAAAAATGTTAATACAATCCTTTTATGTTCAGTCCTTCTGTTCTCAGCTGTTTAGATGTCCTAAGGAGTTTGTAGGCAGAAGCCGAACTTCCAGGCTTTACTGAGGTTCTGGCTGGGGCATTGTGTAGAGCTGAAAGGTCTTAGCGATATTGAGTTGTTGTGGTTGTAGGCTTTTGATGGAGACAGCTATTGAGGGAGTCTGTCAGGCTGAATCATCTGGGTCACTCGTCTTCTTTTGGTGTCTGATTTCTGCTGTGGTTTCCATTGTCCAGTTGTCCTTGGGTTCCTTGAATGGATGCTTTGATTCTCCTGGAAAGATAAGAACAGAGCCCTGCCCTAATCCTCACTCAGGGACAATGGCCCCCCCCTTTTTTTTGGGGGGGGGTTAGGTAATATTTCTCCTGAAGCAAATTTGGTTTTTTGATAATATGTAAAGTGTTATCTTTCAAACTGGTTTAAAGAAAAAATTATTTTGTTATTTTGGAGCTAAACCAGCTTTAGTGTATATATTTTGAGATCTTGAAGGACAACTTGTTTGTATTGAGTTGGCCTTTTGTACGTAGCTTTTAAACTTAGGTCCTTCCAAATCCTATGTGTGTGTCTCTGCATTCTAATTATTGGAATCCGAGATCTGTGGTTCCCATCTGAGGGGATTAAAGATTTGTTCCACCACTCCTGGATCAAAATTTTTCTCTATTTAGAGTTTGTTTTGTTTAAGGCTGATCTTGAGCTCTGAGATCTGCCTGTTTCTGTCTCTAGAGTGTTGGGGTTAAGGGTGTCCTCTTCTTGAATGATGAGATTAAGGGTGTGTACCCTCACAACCCTTTTCCATGTAACTCTAGAATTTATAAGTCCACTAACTCTATGGTGCTCCTCCCATCTCTGCTGAAGTTAAAGGCATGGGTTAACACCACATTTCTCCTGTATTTTACCTTAGCTCTACGTTTTTCGACACTTGGAGGTTTATAAAACCAGGTTGAACGGCTGTGTCCTTTATTTTATTTACAGTGTTTTAACATTGTTACCTGCTTTTTTTTTAATTAATAAATTTATTTGTTTGTTGCTACAGGTTACATCCTTAACATATTGTCCTCTTTTCCTGCTTCCTAGCCCCACCCTCCCATGCTCTATTCCCTGACCCTTCCATCTTGATCCTCTGGGGTGGAGTGTCCCTGCATACCAGTCTCTCACAACAGATCAGGAGTCATATGATGTCCAAGAGGCTCTTCATACACCGGGGGCCTACGAGGCAGTACTGCCAGTGAAAGGTGTCTCCTTGCTATGGGGGGACAACTAAAAAAAAGACCAACAGACACACAAACCCACAAAAACAAAGAACAACAAAAAAAGAGAGAGGAAAAAGAAAGAGAAAAAAAGGGAAAAGAAAAAGAAATGAAAAAAAAAGTTTATGTCCATGTTCCTTTTGGTGTGTTGGTTGTAGTACAGATATCCTGTACTATATAGCTAAAATCTTACTATAAGTGAATAGATGCCCTGTGCATCCTTCTGAGTCTGGGTTAGTTCACTCAGGATGAGCTTCTCTAGATCCATCCATTTGGTTAAAAATTGCATGATTACATTGTTTCTTATAGCTGAGTAATATTCCATTGTATAGATGTACCACAATTTTTTAATCCATTTTTCAGTTGAGGGACATCTGGGTTGTTTCCAGTTTCTAGCTATTACAAATAAGGCTGCTATAAACATAGATGAGGAGACTACCCTATGTCTCCATGAGGTGTCCTTTGGGTGTATACCCAGAAGTGGTATGGCTGGGTCCTGAGGCAAAGTTATTCCAAGGTTTCTAAGATATCTCCAGACAGACCTCCATAGTGGTTGCACAAGCCTGCACACCCACCAGCAATGGAGTAGGGTTCCCCTTTCTCCACACCCTCGCCAGCATGCGCTATCATTTGAGCTCTTTATCTTAGCCATTCTGACAGGTGTGAGATGGAATCTCAGGGTCATTTTGAGTTACATTTCTCTGATGATTAAGGATGTTAAGCATTTCTTCAGGTGACTCTCGGCCATTACGGATTCCTCCTTTGTGAATTCTCTATTTAGCTCCGTCTCCCATTTTTTGATTGGATTATTTGGTTTCTTGGCATTTAGTTTCTTGAGTTCTTTGTAGATTTTAGATAATAGCCCTCTATCAGATATGGGGTTGGTGAAGATTTTCTCCCAGTCTGTTGGTTGCTGTTTTGTTCTAATGACTGTGTCTTTTGCCTTACAGAAGCTTTTCAGTTTCATGAGGTCCCATTTATTGATTGTTGATCTCAGGTCCTGAGCTGTTGGTGTTCTGTTCAGGAAGTTGTCACCTGTGCCAATGAGTTCGAGGGTTTCTCCTAGTTTTTCTTCTAGTATGTTTAGTGTGACCGGCCTTATGTTAAGGTCTTTCATCCACTTGGAATTAAGTTTTGTACAAGGTGATAAGTATGGGTCTAATTTCATTCTTTTGCAAGTGGATATCCAGTTGGACCAGCACCATTTGTTGAAGATGCTGTCCTTCTTCCATTGTGCGTTTTTGGCTTCTTTGTCAAAGATTAGTTGGCCATAGGTGTGTGGGTCCATGTTTGTGTCTTCAATTCGATTCCATTGATCCACTGGTCTGTTTCTATACCAGTACCATGCTGTTTTTATTATTATTGCTCTGTAGTACAGCTTGAAATCTGGGATGGGTATAACTCCAGATGATTTTTTATTGTACAGGATTGATTTAGCTATTCTGGGATTTTTGTTGTTCCATATGAAGTTGAGTATAGCTTTTTCCAGGTCTATAAAGAATTGTGTTGGTATTTTGAAAGGAATTGCATTGAATCTATATATTGTTTTTGGTAGAATATTTTTATTATGTTGATCCAACCTATCAATGAGCATGGGAGATCTTTCCATCTTCCAAATGCCTCTTCCATTTCTTTCTTCAGGGACTTGAAGTTCTTGTTGTATAGGTCTTTTACTTGCCTGGTTAGAGTTACCCCCAGGTATTTCATACTGTTTGTGGCTATTGTGAAGGGGGTTGTTTCCCTTATTTCTTTCTCGGTATGCTTGTTTGTTGTATAAAGAAGGACTTCTGATTTTTTTTGAGTTAATTTTGTATCCAGCCACCTTGCTGAAGGTGTTCATCTGCTGTAAGAGTTCTTTGGTGGAGTTTTTGTGGTCGCGTATGTATACTAACATATCATCTGCGAATAGGGATAATTTGACTTCTTCATTTCCAATGTTTATCCCTTTGATTTCCTTTAGTTGTCTTATTGCTCTAGCAAGAACTTCAAGTACTATATTGAAGAGATATGGTGAAAGTGGACATCCTTGTCTTGTCCCTGAGTTTAGAGGAAATGCTTCAAACTTCTCTCCATTTAATTTGATGTTGGCCACTGGCTTGCTGTATATTGCCTTTATTATTTCTAGGTATGTTCCTTGTATGCCCGTTCTCTCCATAATTTTAGCATGAAGGAGTGTTGGATTTTGTCAAATGCTTTTTCTGCATGTAGCGAGATTATCATGTGGTTTTTTTCTTTCATCTTGTTTATGTGGTGAATTACATTGATAGACTTTCGTATATTGAACCATCCCTGCATTCCTGGGATGAGGCCTACTTGATCATGATGTATGATATTTTTGATGTGTTCTTGATTTCGGTTTGCTAGTATTTTATTAAGTATCTTTGCATCTATGTTCATGAGGGAGATTGGTCTGAAGTTCTCTTTCTTTGTTGGGTCTTTGTGTGGTTTAGGAATCAGAATGACAGTGGCCTCATAGAATGAGTTTGGCAGTGTTCTTTCTGTTTCTATGTGGTGGAAGAGTTTGAAGAGTAATGGTGTTAGCTCCTCTTTGAAGGTCCGGTAGAATTCCGTGCTAAAGCCATCTGGCCCTGGGCTTTTTTTGGTTGGGAGATTATTAATGACTGTTTCTATTTCCTTAGGGGTTATTGGGCTGTTTAAGCTGTTAATCTGATTTTGATTTAGTTTTGGTAGGTGGAATTTATCGAGGAAATTGTCCATTTCGCTTAGGTTTTCAAATTTGGTGGAGTATAGATTTTTAAAGTAGGACCCGAATATTTTCTGGATCTCCTCAATGTCTGTGGTTATTTCTCCCTTTTCATTTCTGATTTTGTTGATTTGGGTTCTTTCTCTTTGCCTTTTAGTTAATTTGGCTAGGGGTCTGTCTATTTTGTTGATTTTCTCGAAGAACCAACTCTTGGTTTGATTGATTCTTTGTATAGTTCTTTTTGATTCTAAGTTGTTGATTTCAGCTCTAAGTTTGATGATTTCCTGCCTTCTGCTCCTCTTGGGTGTGTTTGCTTCTTTTTTTTCCAATTCACCCAGCTTAGCTGTTAATTCACTAATATGAGCTGTCACAATTTTCTTTTTGAATGCACTTAGTGCTATGAACTTTCCTCGTAGCACAGCTTTTATTGTATCCCATGGGTTTGGGTATGTTGTGTCTTCATTGTCGTTGGATTTTAAGAAGTCTTTGATTTCCTTGTTTATTTCTTCCCTGACCCAGTGGTCATCCAGTAAGTAATTGTTCAATTTCTATGTGTGTGTAGGCTTTCTGTTGATTCTTTTGCTGTTGAAGGCCAGCTTTATTCCGTGGTGGTCTGATAAGATACAAGGTGTTATTTCAATTTTCTTGTATCTATTGAGACTGTCTTTGTGACCAACTATGGTCAATTTTGGACAAGTTCCCGTGGGGTACTGAGAAAAAGGTGTATTCCTTTGTGTTTGTGTGAAACGTTCTGTAGATGTCTGTTAGGTCCATTTGTTTCATGATCTCTGTTAGACTCAATATTTCTCTGTTTGGCCTCAGTCTTGATGATCTGTCCATTGTTGTGAGTGGGGTGTTGAAGTCTCCCACTACTAATGTGTTGTGATCGATGTGCGATTTAAGTTTTAGAAGTGTTTCTTTTACAAAAGTAGGTGCCTTTGTATTTGGGGCATAGATGTTCAGTATTGAGATTTCCTCTTGATGAATATTCCCTTTAATGAGTATATAATGGCCTTCTTTGTCTTTTTTCATTAACTTCAGTTGGAAGTCTGTTTTGTTTGATATTAGGATGGCTACTCCAGCTTGCTTTCTGGGTCCATTTGCTTGAAAATCCTTTTCCCAGCCCTTTACTCTGAGGTAGTGACTATCTCTGGTAGTGAGATGTGTTTCTTGTATGCAGCAAAGGGACGGGTCTTGCTTGTGCATCCACTCTGAAAATCTGTGTCTTTTTATTGGGGAATTGAGACCATTGATGTTGATGGATATTAGTGACCTGGGGTTGTTGTTTCCCATTAGTTTGGTATAGGTGATGGTCCTGTGTCTCTTTTGGTTTAGTTGCTGAGGGGTTTTCTATTCCCTTTGTTTTCTTGGGTGAAGTTTTCTTCTCTGGGATGGAATTTTCCTTCTAGGATTTTCTGTAGGGCTGGGTTTGTAGAGAGATATTGTTTAAATTTGATTTTGTCATGGAATATCTTGTTTTCTCCATCTATGTTGATAGAGAGTTTTGCTGGGTATAGTAGTCCTGCTGGGCACCTATGTTCTCTCAGGGCTTGTAGGACATCCATCCAGGCCGTTCTAGCTTTTAAAGTTTCTGAGGAGAAGTCAGGTGTGATTCTGATGGGTCTGCCATTGTATGTGACTTGGCCTTTTTCTCTTACAGCTTTTAATATCCTTTCTTTGTTCTGTACATCTGGTGTTTCAATTATTATGTGGCGAGAGGAGTTTCTTTTCTGATCTAATCTGTTCGGTGTTCTGTAAGCCTCTAGGATTTTTATTGGCATCTCTTTTTTCAGGTTTGGGAAGTTTTCTTCTATGACTTGTTGAAGATATTTCCTGGACGTTGGAGTCGGGAGTCTTCTCTTTCCTCTATACCTATAATTCTTAGGTTCCATCTTTTCATTGAGTCCTTGATTTCTTGGATGCTGTGGGTGAGAGATTTTTTAGCCTTCTCATTTTCTTTGGATGTTGTACTGATTTCTTCCATCGAATCTTCCATGTCAGAGATCCTGTCTTCCATCTCTTGCATCCTATTGTTGATACTCACATCCGTAGTTCCTGTTCTCTTCCCTTGGTTCTCCACTTCCTTTTTTAACTCTGACTGTGTTTTCTTTATTGTTTCTATTTCTTTTTTCATGTCTTGTATGGTATTGTTTGTTTTGTACATTTCCTTCTCCAGCTTACTTGTTTTTGTCTGAAAATCTTTCATTGCTTTGTCCTTTTCCTGTTCAAGCTCTGTCACCTTGGCTTGGAGTTCTTTAATGGTGTTGTTCATTGTTTTGGCTTGTAAAATTGTGGCTTCTTTGAATACCTTCATAGATTTAAGTTCTTCTTGAATGGACTCTATCACTTTCCATAATGCAGAATTGTCATCGTTTTCATGTGTTACTGTTGGTGTGAGGTCATCCGAATTGGATGAGCTAGGATAATTCTGCTTTGTTGTAGTCATATTTCCTTGATTTCTATTTTTTCTTGGACCTTTGACCATGTGGGTGTGTTTAGCTGTCTGTTCTTGTCATTTTCTTTGGTTGGATCCACAGGGATGCTTTGATGTGGGAGTCGAATTGCTTGGCTATCTGTCGTTGCTCTAGGGGGATCTCAGGGTCACTGTGGTTTTAATAGCCTGAATTGCTGTGAGCTGGTGCAGCCTATTCCCAGGTAGTGAGTAATGGTCTGGAATTGTTACACTGCTCCCAGTTCAGACTTCTCTATGTTGCACACTGAGTGATCAGCCTGTAATGGTTCTGATAGTATGGACCTGTTTGCCCAGGCACTGATTTGTGGGCTTTGTTTGTCATCACAGAGCCTGACAGGGCCCGGCTCCACACCTAATATGTCTGGGTTTACCAGAATATAGCTATGGTCCCTGTCTTCTGGTTACCCACTAGGCTTCTCCACCACAGGCCTGGCCGCTTCTCTCCCTATCTGCTCCGCCGTGGGTGGGCTGAGCTTCGGCCCCTCCCGCCATCTGAGCTGGCCTCTTTCCCTAGCTGCTTTGCCCTGGGTGCACCTGGCACCAGCCCTGCCCGCCTGCGCCCGCTTCCCTCCCCAACTGCTCTTCCCGCCCACCTCCCGCTCCGGCTCGAGCAGCTGCAGATCACCCGCCTTGCGCCCTATTTCTTCCTTGTTAAGACTTCAACTATTCTGCAAAGTTTCCTAAGTAGTTATAAGGTCTTCCTAGGGTGTGGGAAGCCCAGTAGGCTAGTGGGCGATCACCATGTGGCCTTTGATTCTGCCTGCTGTGTGTTGGGATCAATCTTACCAGGCTCCTCTCCAAATGGGCGTTCCCAAATCCCGGATTTAGTGGCTTCCATGTCTGCGAGAGATGGGGGGATAGCCTTGCCCTGGGACTTTTAACAGTCCCTTGGGAGCTTTGCGTGTTCCCGGAGGGGCCAGACCCTCCGGTTTTTGCACAGTGTCCCACAACTCTGTGTTTTCTTGTCTTATCCCTGAGTTTAGAGGAAATGCTTCAAGCTTCTCTCCATTTAATTTGATGTTGGCTACTGGCTTGCTGTATATTGCCTTTATTATTTCTAGGTATGTTCCTTGTATGCCCGTTCTCTCCAGAACTTTTAGCATGAAGGGGTGTTGGATTTTGTCAAATGCTTTTTCTGCATGTAGCGAGATTATCATGTGGTTTTTTTCTTTCATCTTGTTTATGTGGTGAATTACATTGATAGACTTTCGTATATTGAACCATCCCTGCATTCCAGGGATGAAGCCTACTTGATCATGGTGTATGATACTTTTGATGTGTTCTTGAATTCGGTTTAATAGTATTTTATTAAGTATTTTTGCATCTATGTTCATGAGGGAGATTGGTCTGAAGTTCTCTTTCTTTGTTGGGTCTTTGTGTGGTTTAGGAATCAGAATGACAGTGGCCTCAAAGAATGAGTTTGGCAGTGATCTTTCTGTTTCTATGTGGTGGAAGAGTTTGAAAAGTAATGGTGTTAGTTCCTGTTTGAAGGTCCGGTAGAATTCCGTGGTAAAGCCATCTGGCCCTGGGCTTTTTTTGGTTGGGAGATTATTAATGACTGTTTCTATTTCCTTAGGTGTTATTGGGCTGTTTAAGCTGTTAATCTGATTTTGATTTAGTTTTGGTAGGTGGAATTTATCGAGGAAATTGTCCATTTCGCTTAGGTTTTCAAATTTAGTTGAATATAGATTTTTAAAGTAATGCCCGAATATTTTCTGGATCTCCTCAATGTCTGTTGTTATTTCTCCCTTTTCATTTCTGATTTTGTTGATTTGGGTTCTTTCCCTTTGCTTTTTAGTTAATTTGGCTAGGGGTCTGTCTATTTTGTTGATTTTCTCAAAGAACCAACTCTTGGTTTCATTGATTCTTTGTATAGTTCTTTTTGATTCTAAGCTGTTGATTCCATCTCTAAGTTTGATAATTTCCTGTCTTCTGCTCTTCTTGGGAGTGTTTGTTTCTTTTTTTCCCAATTCACCCAGCTTAGCTGTTAGTTCACTAATTTGAGCTGTCACAATTTTCTTTTTGAAAGCACTTAGTGCTATGAACTTTCCTCGTAGCACAGCTTTCAATGTGTCCCATAGGTTTGGTATGTTGTGTCTTCATTGTCGTTGGATTTTAAGAAGTCTTTGATTTCCTTCCTTATTTCTTCCCTGACCCAGTGGTCATCCAGTAAGGAGCTGTTCAATTTCCATATGTGTGTAGGCTTTCTGTTGATTCTTTTACTGTTGAAGACCAGCTTTATTCCGTGGTGGTCTGATAAGATACAAGGTGTTATTTCAATTTTCTTGTATCTACTGAGACTATCTTTGTGACCAATTATTTGGTCGATTTTGGAGAAGGTTCCGTGGGGTGCTGAGAAAAAGGTGTATTCCTTTGTGTTTGAGTGAAACGTTCTGTAGATATCTGTTAGGTCCATTTGTTTCATGATCTCTGTTAGACTCAATATTTCTCTGTTTGTCTTCTGTCTTGATGATCTGTCCTTTGTTGTGAGTGGGGTGTTGAAGTCTCCCACTACTAATGTGTTGTGATTGACGTGCGCTTTAAGTTTTAGAAGTGTTTCTGTTACGAAAGTAGGTGACTTTGTATTTGGGGCATAGATGTTCAGTATTGAAATTTCCTCTTGATGAATATTCCCTTTAATGAGTATATAGTGCCCTTCTTTGTCTTTCTTCATTAACTTCAGTTGGAAGTCTGTTTTGTTTGATATTAGGATGGCTACTCCAGCTTGCTTCCTGGGTCCATTTGCTTGGAAAACCTTTTCCCAGCCCTTTACTCTAAGGCAGTGTCTATCTTTCGTAGTTAGTGTGTCTCTTGTATACAGCATAAGAAAGGGTCTTGCTTGCAGATCCACTCTGTAAACCTATGTCTTTTTATTGGGGAGTTGAGTCCATTGATGTTGATGGATATTAGTGACCTGGGGTTGTTATTTCCCATTAGTTTGGTATAGGCGGTGGTCCTGTTCCTCTTTTGGTTTAGTTGCTGATGGGTTTTCTATTCCCTTTGTTTTCTTGGGTGGAGTTTTCTTCTCTGGGTTGGGATTTTCCTTCTAGGTTTTTCTGTAGGGCTGGGTTTGTGGGTAGATATTGTTTAAATTTGATTTTGTCATGGAATATCTTGTTTTCTCCATCTATGTTGATAGAGAGTTTTGCTGGGTATAGTAGTCTGGCTGGGCATCTATGATCTCTTAGGACTTGTAGTATATCTGACCAGGCCCTTCTAGCTTTTAACGTTTCTGGGGAGAAGTCAGGTGTAATTCTGATGGGTCTGCCATTGTATGTGACTTGACCTTTTTCTGTTACAGCTTTTAATATTCTTTCTTTGTTCTGTACATTTGGGGTTTCAATTATTATGTGGCGAGAGGAGTTTCTTTTCTGGTCTAATCTGTTTGGTGTTCTGTAAGCCTCTTGGATTTTTATTGGCATCTCTTTTTTCAGGTTTGGGAAGTTTTCCTCTATGATTTTGTTGAAGATATTTCCTGGACCTTGGAGTCGGGAGTCCTCTCTTTCCTCTATACCTATAATTCTTAGGTTCTGTCTTTTCATTGAGTCCTTGATTTCTTGGATGCTGTGGGTGAGAGATTTTTTAGCCTTCTCATTTTCTTTGGATGTTGTACTGATTTCTTCCACTGAATCTTCCATGCCTGAGATCCTGTCTTCCATCTCTTGCATCCTATTTTTGATACTCACGTCCATAGTTCCTGTTGTCTTCCCTTGGTTCTCCACTTCCTCTTTTAACTCTGACTGTGTTTTCTTTATTGTTTCTATTTCTATTTTCATGTCTTGTATGATTTTGTTCGTTTTGTACATTTCCTTCTCCAGCTTGCTTGTTTTTGTATGAAAATCTTTCATGGCTTTTTCCTTTTCCTGTTCAAGCTCTGTCACCTTGGCTTGGAGCTCTTTAATGGGGTTTTTCCTTGTTTTGATTTGTAGAATTGTGGCTTCTTTGAATTCCTTCATAGATTTAAGTTCTTCTTGCAGGGACTCTATCACTTTCCATAATGCAGAATTGTCAATGTTTTCATGTGTTTCTGTTGGTGTGTGGTCATCCGAATTGGATGAGCTAGGATGGTTCTGCTTTGTTGGAGTCATAATTCCTTGATTTCTATTTTTTTTTGACCTTTCGCCATTGGATGCATTTACCTGTCTGTTTTCTGTGCTTGGAACCACATTGGATGATTTGGTGCAGGGGAAGAGTTACTTGGCTATCTGTCGTTGCTTACAGGGGGATTTCAAGGTCACTGTGGTTTTAATCTCCAGAGGCACTGTGATCTGTTGCAGCCTATTCCCAGGTTGTGAGTAATGGACCAGGATTGTTTCACTGCTCCCAATTCAGACTTCCCTATGTTGCACTCTGAGTTATCAGCCTGTAATGGTTCTGATGGTATGGGCCTGTTTGCCCAGGCACAGATTCTGTGGGCTTTGTTTGTTGTCACGGAGGCTGACAGGGTCTGGCTCCACACCTAATATGTCTGGATTTTCCAGGATACAGCTATGGTCCCGATTTCTGGTTTCTCTCTAGGCTTCTCGCCACAGGGCTGGACTCTGTGCCTGATTCCCTTCCTGTCTGCACAACCACGGGTTCTGTGGGTACCCCAAGCCCCGGATCCTCCGGCTGCCTGAGTGGACCTCTCGTCCCAGCAGCTCAGCTGTGGTTGCATGGATCCCTGGCCCCGCCCACGCCTGTCTCTCTCCCCAGATGACCTGCCATGGACTTGTGGACTCGCGGGGATTTGGCCCTTCCAGCCGTGCTCTCTCCCCAGCTGCGCTACCGTGAGTGTGCGGGATTTGGCCCCTCCCCCATGCTTTTGTGTTCCCAGCTTCCCGCGCTCTCTCGGAACCTCCCGCCCTCCGCTTCACAAGTGGCTGCGGACCACCCGCTGAGCCCCCTGTTTGTTCCTTGCTAAGCCTTCCACTATCTCACAAAGTTTTTTAAGTGGGTATAAGTTCAACCTGATGTGTGGGGAGCCCAATAGGACAGCAATCTATGGCCAAGTGGACCCTGATTCTGCCTGCTGTAAGTTGGGATCGATCTTACCAGGCGCCTCTCCAAATGTGAGTTCCCGAATCCCGGGTTTAGTGGCTTCCGTGTCTGTGAGAGATGAGTGAGAGCCTTGCCCTGGCACTTTTAACAGTCCCTTGGGAGCTGTGAGTGTTCCCGGGGGGGGGGGGTCTAGCCCCTCCAGTTTTTGCACAGTGCCCAATAACTCTGTGCTTTTTATGGCTCTTTTTTCCCCCGCGTTCAAAATGCGTCAGTGTAGGTCGCCGCCATCTTGGCCCGCCGCCAACTCTGTGTTTTCTATGGCTATTCTCTCCCACATTCAAAATGCATACGTGTAGTTCGCCACCATCTTGGCCCCCCCAAAGATGTTTTCTTAAATTAAGATTTTTTTTTTGATATCGAGACATGCCAGCTCCTGACAGCATCCCCTATTCTACTCCAAGTAGAAGATGAGCATCGAAGAATCTCCAGTGTGAGATGGTTGAATTAGTGGCAAGCCTATCTCTTGGCAAAAAACAAAAACAAAAAAACCCTTGCTTCAACTGTAGACAGACTGCTGTCCAAAAAGGACAAAACTTGGAAGCAGATAAGTCGACAGCCTGGCTCTGCCAAGACAGGGTAAGTAAGTCCTTCATAATTCCTGCTCTACAATCAATGTCTGTCAGAGAAATGGGGCCAAACAGCTGAAGATTGATGCTGCAATGTATGGGAACTGTCGAGGCAGCCACGGGTATGTCATTTCTTAGTTTTGTAAGCTGTGGGCCCTGCACTTCCTATATAGTCAGATATATTTATCCCTCTCAGGTCTCTGAGGTGGTTGAAGAATAGATAGCTAGAGTATCATAGTTACATTTTGAGTTGTTTAAGAATCAAGAGGGCATTCTGGATCTAAGAAGATGTTTTTTAAATTGTGATGCAAGTTAGTATGAAAGCTGAGTTAGATAGAGAACTTTAAACTCCTGGAAATAGTTAGATAGTAGAATGTTAAAGTCAGGGACCAAATACATATGGACTGGATATTGAGAATGTATGCTAAGCCAGAACACTCTCAGAATTGTGACCTATTTATTTCAGTTGTTTTGTACTGTATTTATTGTTGAAAGAGAAAGAACCATTTGTTGGACTGAAAGGGGGAGCTGTTGGGGGAAAAAAGATCTACCATAAACTAAAAAAAAAAAAAAAAAAGGGTAGAGGATGGGGGTGTTGAGGAGGAAGAGGGTAGAAGGGTGGGACAGGAGGAGGGAGTAGGGAAGGGATTCTGATTGAGATGTAACTGGAAGAAATAAAAAATAAGAATTAAAAAAATTTAAAGAAAAGTTACACACACACACACAAAAGAACAAATAAAAATCAAATTAAAAGAATACCAGGGGGAAAATACAGTTACAAGTAGTTTGAGAAATTCAAAAGTCCCATGATTCATAACCCATTCAAATGTAAATAGAAAAAAAGAAAACTGATCAACTGTAAGCTAGGAGATTAAATTAAAAGTCTCTTGTTTCAAAAAAATCTATTTGATGTTGAAGCCAGGTGTAGAGGTTGCATTTGGTAACCTCTGACTTCTGATGCAAATATCTAAGCAGACTATGAGATTATTTTTTTCCTAAGGGATAGAGATCTGTGTGAGTCATATAACTGTCATAATTTTCATTTTCAGTCACTATTGGTTGCATTTTCTTAAAGTGTTTCTCTTGAACCGTGCTTGAGGTACCTCTAAACCTTCGTGTTCTATAGTTCTCATTTATTTTTCCCAAACTTTTGATAACTCTATCACATTCATGACATACTAAATTATTTCTGCACTGTTTTTCTAATCATACTCAGAGATACCTACCTATTCAGGCATAAAAAGACCCTCCACGTTTTGGTAAGGAAGTATATAGTTATATTTGTTTTTGTTGCCAAAACTGGAACATTTGAGTGTATTGAAGGTACAACAGAAATTTTATAGGGTATGTAGAATTCACCATTGCTTTTTATCTTCCTTCTGTTCCTCTGATACCTTTTTACACTGTGAGGCTGTGGAAAAATACCACTGCCCCTCCCTAGGAAGGCCTTCCTCTCTGTTCATGATGGCCTGACCTTATGACCTTGGGGACATTCCACAGAACTCTTAATTACAAGGCTATAGCTGTTACCATAGACAATGGTTCCACCCAGTTGCCAATGGCAATGATTGCTGAAGATTAACTGAAATGTTCCCCATCTACCCCCACCTGTTTGCGGTTATTGTGTTTAAAAGCTGCCTATAACTCTTATTAGGGGTTCACTCCTTCCCGAGGGAGTGGAACCTGGGGGAGTCGGCTTAATAAAAATCCTCTTGCATTTGGCAGCGAACTTTGGCCTCTGGTGGTCTCTAGGCATCAGGACCTCAGGAGACCCCCAGGGTCCAACAACACAATAATATTGGAAGATAAAAAACAAAAATATTAAAAATAAATTGACACATTAAACTGGGTGCAACATTCAGCTTCTACAGAAAGTAAAAATAAATTGATTCATTTTTATGTTATTTTAAGATTTAGAATCAAGTTTTAAATTTTTGACTACATTAAAAATTAATGTTTATCATCTAAAAGAAAATAGTAGAAATATGTCATGATGCTAATCATGTTTTCAGTTTGAGGCACTTAAACTCAGGGCAAAGCTGTTCTAACTTATACCTATCATGTCTTCTTGGTGTGAACGAGAGAGTCAATTTTAACTTAGCTTAATTTTAATTTTAACTTAGTCTTAACTTTGGAGGTCTTTTCTAGAAGATGAAATAGTAATGCACCAAGTATAATGTGTGCTTTATATAATATGATATGATATATGTAAAAGTAGCTTGCATAGGTATCAGATTATATAGTTTTGTCACAAATAAATAGAATTGTTAATAAATGTCTTCATTTGGAAATGTCACTTGTCTGATGAATTAATGGAACATCAGTATCACAGATAGGACTTCTAGAACAAGGAAAAGTGAGTCTTGTCAGTCTATAAGTGTTAATTTAAGTTCAATGACTCTTGTATACAAAGAGAATATGCTATCAGTGAAATTAACTTGACGATATTGTATATCTCCTAAAACAAGGACATTGGTTTCATTTTTTAATCTTCCCTTTCAGTAGGATAATGTGTGGTTTATATGTTTCATAAAGCAAAGTATTTATAATTGTAAATCAAGTGATCTTGAACTATAGTCATTCACTCTGTCAAATCAGACCATTAAATTACACGGAAAAATAATGTTTATAAAATAGTCAAATAATTTTTGCTGTTTTAATATAAATTATTCATAGAGTTGGCCACTAAAAGTACTATGCAAAAACCTTTGAACAACCTAGGGTGGCATGTACTCCAGATGCTACATGTCTCCTTTTTTCTCATTTTGTTATTTATATTGAGAACTTAATACAGCTATTCAATGAAAAAGCATTAAATCCAATTAATATTTCTCCTCTAATTTTTCCTAGATACACCCCAACACATCTAAGCCTCATGTCTCCTTCCTTTTTTAAATTATCAATTAGTGTTGTCTATGTCTGAAATATGACTATCCACTGAAGCATGGTCAATTCACATGTTATTACATACCAAAGAATTGCCAGTAGTTTTTAAGTTACATATGGGCATTGTGAGATCTTTCTATATCCACACTGCTTGTCCATGACTTTTATAATGAAAGTTTATATGTACCAATGAGACACATCTTATTTTCCTCAAATAACCTATATTAAAACTGCTATCATGATTTTCAAATGGCCATGCGTCCGTAATCAGGAATTCCATAGTCCAAACTCCTGGTAACATGTAAATTAAGTGATAAGAATGTTATTTATCCTGAAGGGACAAAATTGAAGTGAAAAAATGGTAGATAAAGTTCTTTTTTGAAGGAGCAAGGCTCATATATGCAAAACAGTGATAACATGGCAGAGAAAAATCTATAAATAATTAACTGAATTTCAACAAGACAGAGGTGACTGAACAGTGAATTTTCAGTGTGAAAGCAATTAAAATTCCTTGCAGAGGGTGGTTTGAATAAGAATGACTCTTTTTAAAATTATTTTATTTTATTTTTTTAATATTTATTTATTACTTCAGGTTACATCTCTATCACATTGTCATCTTTTCACCCCTCCCAGTCCTGTCCTCCCACCCTCTACCCCCTATTCTTTCCATCCCACTCCTCTGGAGTGGAGTGTCAATACAAAACAGTCCCCCGCCCCAGATCAGCAGTCATATGAGGGCCAAGAGCCTTCTCATACACTGGGGGCCTACAAGGCAGCACCACTAAGGGAAAGTGTCTCATTAACAGGAAACAAAGTTTATGTTCATGTTCCCTTTGTGCCTTGGTTGTAGTATAGTTATCCTGTACTATATGGCTAAAATCCAATTATAAGTGAATAGTTGCCATGTGCATCCTTCTGAGTCTGGGTTTGGTCACTCAGGATGAGCTTCTCTAGTTTCATCCATTTGGCTGCAAATTGCATGATTTCATTGTTTCTGATGGTTGAGTAGTATTCCGTGGTGTACATGTACCACAGTTTGTTTGTTTTTATCCATTCCTTGGTTGAGGTATATCTGGGTTGTTTCCAGTTTTTAGCTATTACAAATAAGGCTGCTATGAATATAGATGAGGAGATTTCCTTGTGATTTGGTGAGGAATCATTTGGATGTATACCCAGAAGTGGTATGGCTGGTTCTTGAGGTAGAGCTATTCCAAGTTTTCTCAGATATCACCAGGGTGATTTCCATAGTGGTTGTACAAGTTTGCACTTCCACTAGCAATGGAGGAGTGTTCCCCTTTCTCCACACCCTTGCCAGCATGTGCTGTCATTTGAGCTTCTGATCTTAGCCATTCTGAGAAGTGTGAGATGGAACCTCAGAGTCATCTTGAGTTACATTTCTCTGATGATTAAGGATGTTGAGCATTTCTTCAAGTGTCTCTCAGTCATTAGGGATTCCAACTTTGTGAATTCTCTGTTTAGCTCTGTTCACCCTTTTTTGATTAGATTATTTGGTTTCTTGGCATTTAATTTCTTGAATTCTTTGTAAATTTTGGATACTAGCCCTCTGTCAGATGTGGACTTAGTGAAGATTTTTTGCCAATCTGTAGGTTGCCATTATTTTTGAATGACAGTGTCTTTTGCCTTACAGAAGCTTTTCACTTTAGTAAGGTCCCGGATCCTGAGCTGTTGGTGTTCTGTTCAGGAAGTTGTCACGTGTGCCGATGAGTTCAAGGGTTTCCCCCAATTTCTCTTCTAATAAATTTAGTGTGTCTGGCCTTATGTTAAGGTCTTTTTTCCACTTGGGCTTCAGTTTTGTACAAGGTGATAAGTATGAGTCTAATTTCATTGTTTTACAGGTGGACATCCAGTTAGACCAGCACCATTGGTTGAAGATGTTGTCCTTTTTCCATTGTGCGGTTTTGGCTTCTTTGTCAAACATTCAGTGACCATAGGTATATGGGTTCATTTATGGGTTTTCAATTCAATTCCATTGATCCACTGGTCTGTTTCTATACCAGTACCATGCTGTTTTTATTGCTATGGTTCTGTAGTACAGCTTGAAATCTGGGATGGTGATACCTCCAGATATTTTTTTATTGTACAGGATTGATTTATTTCATTCTTAGTCATCAGGGAGTTACACTACTTGACAAGGTGTGGCCTTGTTAGTGGAAGTGTGTCACTAGGGAAGGCTACCATGTCTTACTATAAGCCACCATGCTCCCTCCATGAGGATAATGGACTAAACCTCTGAGACTGTAAGCAAACTCCAATTAAATGCTTTATTTTTGCAAGAGTTTCAGTGGACATGTTTTCTCTTCATACCAATAGAGCATTTTACTAAGGCAGAAGAGGATATCAGAGAGCTTGATGTTGGTGTAAGAGGCAGTACCATGCTGCTTGTTGGCAGAATGATGAGACTTGAGATTAGGAAAGCAGTTTTGAGCAAGTTTCTGCAAGTGGAGTGCATACTTAAAATAGGGTTTCTGTTTCCGAAGGCAGACACAGCTGATTATCTACAGCTTACTGGCCTGAGAGCACGTAAGTATGGTTCCTAGTGACATTTGACTGCTCGTAGCAACTTGTAAGTCTAGTACCAAGGTATAGTATACCATCTGGCCTCCATGGGTAATTGAACACAAAAGATATAAATAAACTCATGCATGCACACACCTCTGCACATAAACAAAAATAATAAAACTTTAAAGTGTGTCTTCACCCTTCAATAACCACAAAATCATGAATCATATTGGTATTTCTAAATGTGGAGAGAAAAATATAATTGTAATTAATATTTATAGGGTTAATATGTATATTTTAGTATATAAAGATATATTTTCCAAGATTTTAAATGCTTCAAAATGCAAAAAATATGATGCTCTCATATAGGTGTATATATTTGCAAATGAGATAATAAGTAGCAACACAAATATCCTTATGCTATATTCAATGACATTTTAAATAAACTTCAAGCGCAAGCAGTGCTTCCATTTTCTCAAAGTATAATTCATGCCTGGGAAAGAGAATCTTAACCGTGTAAGTGGCATTTCCTCTGTGTAAGATATTTTCTTATCTACTATAGTTCTATCTTGTAGAAAATGGGTAATAGGTCTATTAAAATGCACAGAAATGAGCCAAAACATCATGCATGTAATTAATCAACAAAGTGTAAGCCAAAAAAATTTCAGGATTCTTTCCTTAATAAAGGGAAAAGGAGAAGCATGTCATTGAGTTTTTTGAGTGGAAAATTCATCTCAGCCTAATGCCAAAAATGTCAGGTTTATCACAATATAGCACAGCTTGTATTTTTCATGGTCATCAAACTAAAATTCCTTATAAATTATCTAAATGCATTCCTCTGATAACAACCATCCCTTCTATCTTCTACTGATTGAATTTAAATGGCTCACACTTAACTAATCCAGACCCTGTACAAGTCAAGAAAATCCTCCGGGTGGATAAGATCAGAAGACAGGAGACAGTGACACAGTATAACTGAAGGCAGAGAAACATGCCTGCCTGTTATGTCTTCAAGTTTAAACGCTTTGGGCTTTTTTTAAGTCTACAAAGTACAGTTTAGGTAAGATTTTTCTCAGTACAAACAAATTACTATTAAGGCATTGGTAATGCAAACCACAGATTAGTATATCTAAGGAAATATAAGCAAAATGACAGGCACATTTTTTGTGATCACTAGCGAGAAGCAGTAAGCAATTTCTAAAGCATCCATCTTACAATTGTTGTCCAAAGAGGCTAAATAATAGGTCTAAATTATAACAACACAAGGAACCCTTCCTCTGATCACAGCCATCCATGCCCTGTTTCTAAGTGTTCCATCTAAACAACTAAAGTAGTTCTGAATACATTAATACACGTATTTTAGAATATTCCTGTGATATGTATTCCTTTGATATATTACCATACACATTGAAATGATAAATGTGTAGTCACAAAAGACGTAGGCAAGATTAAGGTAAATAAACGCTAATGTGGAGGCATAGCTGGTCAGGAAGTCCCACCCCTAGAAAAGGAGCTTTTGGTAACTGGCCACTGAGGAACTGTATGGGAGGGAATAAGTGGTGTATTTAATCAAAACACATTAAGTGCATGCATGGAATTTCTGAATATAAGAATAGAAAAAAATAAACTAATTAAAACAATATTTTAAAATATACTTGCTACCAGTCAGATCTGGCAGCGACAAGAACTCCACAAGAAGATCAACAGAGACAAGTAATATAGGCCTGTGGGAGCTCACAGAGATGGAGGCATCTATCAAAGAGCATGAATGAACTTGACCTAGGACCTCCTGCACACATGTAACCGCTGGTCAGCTTGGTCATCATGTCGGTCCCCTAGCAAGGGGAGAAAGGGATGTCTCTGACATGGACTCTGATGTCTGCTTTTTTGACCACTTCTCCCTAACAGAGCTATGATTCATAGTCTCAATGGAAGAGAACAAACTTACTTCTGATGTGATTCAATGTTTTGGAGTGGGATGGTACAGTGTGGAGGTATTCCTTTTTCGGAAGAAAAGGGGAGGAGGGATACAGAGAAAGGGGCATAAGGGCGGGAGGGGAGGGAGGAGGTTATGATTGGAATGTAAAATGAAAAATAAACAAATAATAAACCTAGTTAAAGAAATTATGATCCATACTGATATAAATAAACAATAACTATAATGTCACTTCAGAGTATTATTAATTCTTGAATAATACGTATTATGGACTTAATGGTGATTTTAAAATTATATATACTTTCTTTAAAATATGATACATGGAAATAAATTTATTTAGATATTACTTTTATTAATTGTTATTCACATCTGCAGTTATGCCATTATGGATTAGTTATGTCTTAGTGTATACATATATATATGTATATAGACATATATATGTAAATATATGTGTATGTATATGTGTATATATGCATTTTGGTACTATAAGTTATATATATGCATATGTGTACAAATATATATAACTGTTTATTAAAATATATTTCCTGAAAAGAAAATAGCAATATATACAGTTATGAACTATGTAATACATGTCATTAGAAAACCACAGGTATGATAATTGCTCCATATGAATCTGACAAAGCTGAGTAAATCTTATCAGTGACAATTTTACAGGTTGCACTGCTGTGACATGATGCTTCACTAAGGATTAATGGTAATATTACTATAAAAAATTATTGAATGGCATATAGGTACAGTTAGAAAATATATTTTTGCCATAAATAAAATGCTTTGTTACTATTAAATCTATTATCAAGAATCACCATTTCTAAATATTTCTAAGAATATAGCCATCAGTATAAAAATAACCACAAAAATATCAGAAGTATGACCTAGCATAGAAAAAGACTGCAAAGTTACCTCTTTTAAATTTAAATTAAATAATAATTAGAAATTAAATCTATAAACAAGAATCATATGAAAACATCAAAGGTGACTAGAAAAACAAAAATAAAAAGCCTAATTGAAGCTATAAGTATTAGAAATCATATTAGGGACATGTAAAAATTAATACAAATCTTTTTAGAGTTGAAATACATTTTAAAAATAAATTTGAAATACAAAAAATAAATATTAATGTCTATATTGTGACTTTAAAGGTTCCATACTTGTATTAGCTGTCGTCGTGAAGGAAGAGATGGTAGGATTAATATAGGAACAGGAAACTACTGATGACAAATTCAAAGGCTGGCAAAAAACAGCAATTCACATAAGCTTAGGGAACACTAAACAGGGGTTATTTTAACAAATATAAAATTGTCAAAGTTGATAATAAAATATTTTTTATAAAGGATCTATGTAGAATGGGAACTATAAGGACTCACTAATTTTAACAATGACAAATGTGAGTAAATGACGACAGTAAACAAAAGCTAAGGGATTAACGAAGTTATGAAATGTACTTATATGAACGCACTCTTTTGAAAATACTTTCCATGTGTTGTTAAAAGTGATATAGTTTTTAGAAGCTACTTGCTCTACACTTCCTTTTTATTCATATATATTTATCCTTCTCAGGTCTCTGGTGTGGTTGAAGACTAGATAGTTATAGTCTCATAGTTAAGTTTTAAGTTGCTTAGGAATTAAAAGGATGTTCTAGGTGTAAGAAGGTATTTTTAAGTTGGTAATGCAAGTTAGTATGGAAACTGAGTTAGGTATAGAACTTTAAACTCATCGAGATAGATAATAGAATATTATTATTGGTTGCCAAATACATATGGACTGGACATTGGAAATGTATGTTATACCTTATAATTTTCATAATTGTTTTCTAATTGTCCTTATTGTTTTGTATTGTATTTATTGCTATAAGAAAAAGAGCCTTTTATTGGACTAAAAGAGGGAGACATTGGAGAAAAAAAGAAAACACACCTTAAATTAAAAAAAAGAAGAAAGAGAAAGAAAAAGAAAAAAGAAAAAAAAGTGACAACTAAAACATAGTCAACAGAAAAGAAGCAGAATAAACATAGAATTGTTACTACTACCCCAAACAAAGTTTTCATTGCCCCATTGCTTAGATCAAGATACTGTAGAAATGTGCGTTAATTATGTAGGGTTAAAACAGTAACTACACAGAAACACTTTAAGAACATTTACTACTTTTTCAGTAGACTGAGTGGACTTTGATTCTCAGCACCCAAGTTGTGTAGCTGAAAACCTGCTATAACTCCAGCCCCATGGAATCTGACACTCTCTTCTGTACTCTGCAAGTAAGTTTACTAATGTACAGAAAACCACAAAAAGACACACATGAATGTACATGATTAAAAATCAAACTAAGATTTTTAAAATACTTTATGAAGGTACCTAGTTTGATATATAATATATATAATAGATTATCCACCCAGCTAGCTTATTATTCTTCCTTGTCAATGTGTCTCACGTGCATATACACTGAAAATTCTAGCATGCAAATGAAGGAATGACGGACATCTTTTTTAAAATATATAACAAGAGTTGGGGCAGGCATGGCTTTCCCAATATCCATTTAATGGTCAAGTACACTGTTTTGTGCTGATTAATATAAATTCATCAAACAATACAAAGAAAATTAATAACATGTGCAGAGAAATTTCACCTGAGACTGTACAGCACGAATTTATTTTATCTCAATGTAAGAAATGAAAGAGCAAAATAACTAAAAATTGTTCCCTTTAATTATTAAAAATGAGTAATTTCAAGTATGTGAAAATGAAGCATAAAATGCTAAATGTTCAAAAATATTCTATATATAATCAAATGAAATATAGTTCTATTTATACTGAAGATTAAAAATCTGGGAACATAGGATGAATTATTGTTTTTTCAAGGATCTGGTTTTTGTTTTGTTTTGTTTTTTGTTTTTTTCATTTTGCAGATGGGGTTTCTCTGTATCTTGGAATTCACTTGGTTGACCAAATTGGCCTCGAATTCATAGAGATCTGCCTGACTCTGGCTCTCTAGTGCTGGTATTGAAGGCATGCACTGCAATGCCAGGTTATTTGTATAGGTTCTTAGTAGAAAAAATATTTGAAACATTTGAAAGATTAAAAATAATTACTTAGAGGGAGAACAATAGCATACTAAAGGAAATACATGACTAAGGGAGAACTGCTTCAAATTGGTTATTTCTCAGAAAAAAGAGAGCTAGCAGATTTTTATCTGATGTTTTAGCTATGAAAGGAAATACATAATTAGGTGTGTTTGTTCAAAATAATAAATTTTACTGAAGAACTGTGCAAACCCTTTGGAAATAAATATATTTCAAATGCATATAAATGAGAAAAAGTGAAAATATCCTCAACAGAAAAGCAATGAACATCATGATATTGGAATTCTTAGTCTATGTAACTTAAACTTAAGCATCTGTGGTATCCATAAACCTTTTGTTGTTGTTACAGTGACATAAACTGGAATTACAAGGTATTTGTGTGTGTGTGTGTGTGTGTGTGTGTGTGTGTGTGTGTGTGT
>CAJQZJ010004856.1:7976253-8001203 GCA_907164525.1 Lophiomys imhausi | reverse complement strand
TGTGTGTGTGTGTGTGTGTGTGTGTGTGTGTGTGTGTGTGTGTTCCTTTCTGTTCTGTTTGCATTGTTATTTTGATGATTTCTTGGCTAATCAGGAGGCTCCTGAACAACTATCAGAGTAAGAAAAGATTTATGATGATGGAATTGTCAGTCATTACATAAAGAACTGTGTGTCATGTCTTGAGGTACTTGGGTGTCTATATGTTAAAACATGAGTCTGGATTCCTACCTGGTAGCTATATAAGCAAAGGTCTGATTGAGTGGAAATGTGAAAATGGAAGGCAAGTATGGAAATCTCTTCAAACTTACAAGAAAATCTTTTCAAAACAAATATTGGAAAATGTAAATTTTTACCATTATTTTGTAAGAAGTGATTAGTTTTAAGTTTCACAGCTTCCTATTGTGATTGCTTAGTTATTTCCACTTGATCATTTGACATATGCATGTTAGCTTCCAACAAAACATTTCTGTTTTCCTACTAGCTTCTCTGATTCTAAAGCAAATGAAACACCAAACCTCAACTAAGGATAAACCAAGCAGAGCTGAGAGACAACTCCCCCAGAAGTGTGTGTAATGAATATCCCTAGGAGGGAAGGGCTCATTTGTAATACAAATTGATTGTTTTCCAGTGAAAGCACCTTACTCAAATAAGTAAAAGGGAAGAAGACCTATTATTTATATAGAATAGTTAAAAATTAGTTTTTAAATGTCTTATCACTAGAGAGTGCCACATTAATTACACTATTTTCAGAGAGTGTCTTTATGCACTAAAAATTGACCCAGTGGCTTTACAATTTCATAGGAACACTCCTTCATTTTCTTAGCCCTGAAGGAAATTGTTAAAGTGGATCTTTAGAAACTCAACTATAATCAGACACTCATAGTTCCAAACTACAAATTGGATATAGAAGCAAAAAGACAGCAAGCCTCTGGCACAAACAGAATCAGATTATAAGCCCGACAAATTTGAATGCAATAAAAGAAGATTTGCACATTACAGGAGTCATTCAACTTCACTGTGCAGGAGACAGTGTAGAAAATGAGTCTTATATGTTCAAGTTTTGAAGTTCATCTCTACAGCTTTTGCCAAAAAAAGACTTAATTTTTCTAAAATTATTTGAAAATTAGCATCTATATATGATTGCATACTTTGAAGAGGATAAATACAGAATGGATATATTCATCTTAAAGGTTGAATGTTCAACTCTTTAGATTTTGAAAATGTATCAAAATGTAGAGTATTACATGAGTATTTACTATTGGAAGGTGATTCAATCAGACTTATCTTTTGATATTCAACATATACACATACATGTTTTATAACCATCACATAGTAATACACAGCTTCTTGAGGCAAGCTCCACAGTGGTCACTGACTTGTGACCACTTGCCTCAGACTCCAAATGTTTAATTATAGATAGGGTTTGTTAGTCAATGGATTACTCCTGGTAATTACACCAAGCAACAGATCTGACATAAGGAGATTTATTGAGGGAAGGGAATTAGGGCCAGGGAGAGAGGTAGAGGCAGATGACTGAACATGTAGACAGGCAGACAGACAGACAGACAGGGGCAAAGCCATGATGGCAGAGGACGGAAAGGGGGACAAAGAAGGAGAGGGAACAAAGAGTGAACAGAGAACAGAGAGAGCTAGGGTGGTGGCCGGGTGGTCTCTTTTATGGTCCCTTTAATGGTATCCCACACCTGGCAAGAGTACCTGGAAGAGACAGGTGATCATGTAAGACATTGGTAGGTCCCCATCAGGAGCCTCTTGGAATCACCTGTATGCTAACAGGGATCACCGTGGCAGTATTGTATTGTTCATTATGTATCTATCTTTTCCATATTAGAGATTGAATCTAGGGCCTCATATATTTCCTGTAATGCTGCTTGCAATCAGCTGACCACCCTAGCTTAGAAGGGGGGCAGTAGGTGCAGAGTCAACACACAGTCCCTGGGAGTTCTGATGCAATGCAGAAGCAGACTCACTTATTCAGGAAGAGGAAGAACCCTTTTATACCCTTTGCCCAGCATCCATTGGATCCAGAACTGCAGATTGTTGCTGTGGCTGTTCCTCATTTGCTCACTACCCCATGATGTCATCAGTGTCCAGCCAGCAGGTACCAGGAGGTTTCAATAGGCTCCATGAGGAAGCACAGCCATGCATACCCGTTATCTAGCAACGGAGTAGATCTACATGGCCTGATAGCAGGGACCACTGTACCCTGTTCCTGTGGCTGGCCTCATGCCTGGCAGGGCTTTGGGTATTCTTCCTAGTATATCCCCAGCCAATTTCCTTTTTTTATTTTGAGACAGTATCTCATAAAGCTCTGCTGGTCAGATTGAGTCCACTCTCCAAATCAAGTAGTCCTTGAACTTGAGATCTTCCTTCCTCGGCCTCCTGAGTTTGGAGAACTACAAGTTTCTACCACCTGACATAACTTAACAGAGTAATTTATTTAAGCTCATGCCTGCTCTTATCATTGCACAGATGCTTCTTGTCTGAGCTAAAGGAAAACATGTTTTGCTAAATTAATTTCTCCTAGAAATCTTTGAAGAGATATATACAGGAAAACTATTCAGGCACACATTAGGAAAACTACACTCTGACACCTGGCTTTGGAAATAAAAGACCAAGATATTAAGATTTAATGTGAGGTTGCTATCTTCCTCAGTTTTTCTGCTTCTGTAATTCAAAAGCCCATATGCATTCATTGGATAAAAGTAGATAGGAATAAGGCCATAGGTTCAATCCTTGGAAACACACACACACACACACACACACACACACACACACACACACACACACACACTAGCTTAATAAGTTTTATGCTATAAACAGTTTGCTGTACATTTGAATACAATATAGTCAAAGACTAACTGTAACTTGGAACTCTTTAACGTACTTACAGTTTGAATCTTTAATCTACACCAAGGAAACTAGATTGTGATTAATTTTATATGGATTTTTGAAGCTTGGAATGATACATGTTTCTACAATCAAGAGGGAATTGAAATAAAGTACATAAATTTAATAACTGTTAGTCATATTTCTTAAGATCCATTTCCAAACTGTATCATATGCATGTGCATATATGAGTGTGTGTGTGTGTGTGTGTGTGTGTATGTGTATGTGTGAGAAAAAGAGAGAGAGTATATGATTGTACTCAGTTGGGAAATAGCAAGATTCTATTTTCCTGTTCTCTTTTCCATACATAATTGAAAGAATGACTAATTTTAGCAAGACTTGGGTAGCATGAGTGAGTACTATATAAAAATATATTAAGAAATTGAGCACATAATCACATCCTGTTTTCAAAGCAAACTCTGAATATTGACAAAAACAAAAATGTATTGTAAAACTACATTTATAGTTATTTATTTTAAATAAGTATAATGACAATTTTGAGTAAATGACTACAGTCCTCCATGTGCTTTCACTTTATCTGTATTATTTCAGTGCCTCAATGAAACAATGTTGTTGGTGAGAGAAATAAAAAGAAAGTCCCATTTCGCTATTAATCAGCTCTTAGCCATTACAGCCCACAAAAGGACAAAGTAATAAAGTCAGTCTGAAAATCAGAATCAGAATCAGTTTCCACATCTTCAGAGACCTTGAGCCCAGGGAAACAGGAACCATGTGTGCAAACCAGAGGTAACAGGGGCCTTCAATGGAGAATGGCTCAGTGTTTGTACATTCCAACCCCATGACAATAGTCCATATATTGCCCCATGCACGATCCCACTGAGTATGTGCAGGAAAAATCGTCCCCTTCCCCCTGATTGTAAAGTATTGCCTAGTAAGGATGACTCAATTGTTCTGTGGTCCGTTAACCACCTGTCAACAGGGAGTTTCCTCCTTCATTCTGGGAACAAGTTTATCAGGAAGTTCTCAAGTACATCTTACAATACCAGATGTGCCTCTGGTCTGTTTGTGGTTTGGCTACTCAGCAAGGACCAATCTGTTTAAAAGTTAACTATGCTTACCCAATTAGGTAATGCCACCCTGCTTGCAGTTTTAGCCCTTAAAAGCCCCAAACTCCCGGGACTCCAGGCCTTCATGGATTCCACTTCCTGGAAGATGTGTTCAGCCCTTACCAAGCTTGTATCAATAAAGACCCTTTGTTTTTGCATCTGAGTCGGATTCCTGGTGGTCTCTGACAGTATCGTGATCTACTCATAACATTGGCATTATCAGATTTTTTAATTAAATCGTTAAGCATAAAGAGTTCACCTGGACGATAAATTTACCTTCTCTATAGGAAATAAAAAAAAAATTAAAGGGAGAACTTTATAGTTCTTAACTATAAAGACACTGTTTTCCATCAATATTTTTGACAGCATTAGATTGAATTCAGACCCACAAGATTTTCTGCAGATGCGAGATTTTCAAAGCTATTGCTTTGGTGGTTTTGTACAGTGTATTTATTACGAATGCCTTTTCCCCTCCCTGAATTTTATTTCATATCACCCATCTAAAGTTATTCTTTGTACATTAATGTGATTCTGACAAGCTCAGCATTTATCAACGCAACCGTCTATGAACATGTTTTTCTGTTCTTCAGGTCCATGCTTATGTGCAATTTATGCTTAGAGTTTAAGATGTTTAACAAGATGTTTCATTCAGTCATGTATTAATCTATCCAATGTATGCTTCCAACATGTTCTTCACATTTTCTGTGATATAACCTTGTCAAGTAGTAGTCTAGAAAAGTACTTGGTAACTAGTGTCAAGATGACAATAATAATTTATTTTAGTATAAGCCAAGTTGGATGATGAAGTGATTGATATATTTGCAGTTTATAGTACTTCAGTTATTGTCACATTGTTCAAAGACATACTCCAAGGTTGACCTGGTGATTATTTTTGATTTCTAGAAAATTAGTATTTTAAAATTTTTACCTTATCTTGTTTTAATATTATAATCACCAAAATCAATGAATTGCAGATCTTAATTCTTATTATACTTAATGTTATATAGCATTATTTTAGTTGTTAAATGATGCATTATTGTTAAAATAAACCCTTATGAATTATCAAGAAATGGTTAAAATACTCAAATACATGTTCCTGTATTACTTTACTATAACATTATAATTCCATTGTATTATATATTTCAAATTCAAATATCTCCACACTGCAGTTTTAAGGTATTATACTTTTTGTCTATTATTTGTTTCTTGAATCATGTGGAATGACATGTAAGCATTTGAATAAAAAAGGATAACAATTTGGTATATGTGATACATTATAAAATTGAAATAATTATTCTTCAATTTTTAGCAAAAAATAGTTGGATTTTATGGAATTTGCTTCTTATTTTTATAAAAAGAAAACATAGAAACTGTTTAAAAGGCATGTAAAGATTCTCATTGTGTAGCCCTTGTCAGCTCATGACAGATCACATGTCTTTGCCCCCCAAAAGTTAGTTTCTTGCTGAGTGACCTTGCCATAATTAAAACCTCTTAGAAACATTTAATAGAAAAAACAGAGCAAATAAAAGACAGTTCTATGAATTTATACTTCTAAAAAATGCTTAATGTACTAGGTTACATGTTGTTTGCAATGCTAGATTTTAAAAAGAAATTAGAATTAAATGTGTGTAAGGTAATTACAATTAAAATATTTCACAACAAACTCAATTTTTTTCGTCTTAAATGAATGAAAGAGCAGATACATTAACAAAGACAGAAACAAATATGTCACAGGCAGAGAGTTCACATGAACTCTTGAGAGAAACCCAGAAGAAGGTTGTGTCAAGTCACAGAACAGGGTCACATACCCTGTACTTAACAAAGACCAAGATTATTTTGTTTCCTCGGTAATACAACTTTATTTAAAGAGCACTTTTCTATTACTACTATTTCACTTAGTCTCACACTTTTTGTTCTGACCTCTCAAAACACATCTTCAGGAAACCAAGTGACAGTTCAATTAAGAAAAGATTCACAAATAGCAGTGTCCATCAGGCCTTAAAGAAATTATACCATTAAACAAATAACCTGAAAGACTAAACAGAATTGCTAACAGTAAGGTACTGGAGGCCAGCCAGTGTGCAGGCAATAAAGGAACAGTTATTAGTTCAGTAGCCTGCTAAGCGGCAGATTTATGGGCAATACATAAAATAAAACCCCAAAGCATTTCTGTAAGACATTGTATGTAAGAGGTGAAATTCAGGTAAGCACAGAGAGAGAAAGGGTAAGCCCTAAAAATATGTCTGAATTATCACTCACAGGTTATTACAAGACTGAAAAATATGTGCCAAGAACAGTGGGGTGGAGATTTAGTAATATGTAAAAATACAAGAAATAGTACCCATGATGAGTGAAATTCCCAAGTAAGTAAATGTATTATTAACAACATTTCACCTCGACAGTGCTGAATAAAAATTATTTGTCTATGAAATCAGACAGTATTTCATGTTTGGTAATAATGTGATTAACTAGGCTTTTTATTTTTTAACCACTTTCAAAATGTGTTGTTCAAATAAAAAGACACATTAAGAAATCTGATTCTAAAATAAAATTACAATTGTCAAATTGTTTAGGTTTTCCCTAACCATGATCTATATAGTATAGTTGTATATCTAGATATTATATTTGTATGTTTTATTATTTGTTATAGATGTTTGCTTATAGTATTTATAAAACAAATGAGAGATAAATTATTATCTAATGGTAATAAACATCCCAGAGATTTTTATTTCTTGCTGGGCAGTAGCATGCTATGCTTTGGTAAGAAACATTCCATTTGAAAATTTAAACAGAAGAGTAATTGTATTGATGGAAAGGGTAAATTTGGAGAGAAAGTGTGAAGAATTCAGAAACTTACTGGGCTTAGGATTCCATTGATGAAGAAAAATAGGGTTTTTTTTTTTTTAAATACTTTATTTTTTTTTCTTCAAGTTACATCTCAGTCACAAACCCCTCCCTCTTCCCCCTTCCTATCCTGCCTTTCCACCCTCTTCCCCCCAGAAGTTTCCCCTTTCAGTCCAACAGATGGTTCCTTCTCTTATAACAGTAAGTATTATACAAAACAATAGATATAGATATGCCACATTTATGAGAGTTAAATGGCCCAGTATACCTTCCCAATGTCCAGTTTATACATATTTGGCCCCTGACTTTAACATTCTACTATCTAACCATCTCCATGAGTTTGAAGGTCTATATCTGACTCAACATTCATACTAACTTGCAACACACTTTTAAGAGTATCTTCTTAGATCTATAACACCCTCTTGATTCCTAAACAGTTCAAAATTTAACTATGAGACTCTAGCTGTCTATTCTTCAACCACCTCAGAGACCTGAGAGGGATAAATATATTTGCTTATATAGGAAGTGCAGGGCCTGCAGCTTCCAAAACTAAGAAAGGACATACCAATGACTGTCATAGTATGACAGACTATAATTTTGAAATGTTTACCTTATAGCCATGGTGGTGCATGCCTTTAATCCCAGCACTTGGGAGGAGAGGCAAGAGGATCTCTATAAGTTTGAGACCAGCCTAGTCTACAGAGTGAGGTCCAGGACAGCCAGGGCTACACAGAGAGACCCTGTCTGGAAATTCAAAAAACCAAAAAGTTGACATTTCATTATCTACTGAACAATGAGAAGATATTTAGTTGTCTAATATTTTGTGAAGATTATCATAGTGTATTCCATGAGCTGCAGAGACTGAAAAGTTATGATAAACACAATGATAAAAGGCACGATCGTGAAGTGAATTAGCTCATAAATGAAAGAAGAGGAAAATTAAAATTGGCATTTGTGCAGCATCTCATCTGCAGATAAATGAAATTCAAGATAAAGCAAACATGCTGTGAAATGTTCAGATCGGGGGGAATTTAGAAGGGAAAACATGAAAACTTGTCCATTATGGTATGAACACCTTCCTGTAAAGGTGTCAACTACACAGAGCAACAGATCAATGGCAGATAAAACTAAAAGGTATACTTAAAGTGATAGAGAAAACACATTATATAGATAAGTAAAATAGAATTATGCAAACAGATACATTTGAATATGTAACAATAGAAATTACCCAATGTAAAAAAATAATGAAAAAAAATCGACTTGAAAAACAAGAGATCGGGTTCTTCTCAATCTCATTTACATGCAGTGCCAAGGTCTATTAGTTTACCAAGTAAGACAGGAGGATGCCTTGTGTCTTTGCTGAAGACTACCATGTATTTTGTATATCATAATATATATAACACAAGTACATAGGTTGTTTTAATAATTGGTGGACTATCTTACTCCTTCCCATAGTCAATAAAAACAGATGCCATTCTTAGTGCTGAGGAAGTACTGATCAACCCTGATTACTTGATACCACTCAGAGAAGAAATTTCCACTTCAGAAAATACAGAGGCATCCTGCACTAGAGAGGTTTGGAAGTCAAATTCTGCGTGTCATAGAGGATGCCTCTTGAGGGTGAGAAAGGTTTAGTATTGGTACCTCAGTGTCAGAGCCTACTGCCGGATCTCTTTAGACTGCTGTGGTGTTATATACTATACTTGCCAATGAAGCAAGCAGGCAGTTTTCAGATAAGCCAGGAGTTGCATGAGTAAGTGGTCTGAAGTTCTATTTCATCAGATGGTTTCTGTACCTTGGTGATCATCCCATGGATCATACTATAGTAATTGATTAGTGAAGGAAAACAACCCCCCCCCCCCAAAAAGAACCAATTGAGGTAGTCAGAAGTCTATCCAGCTATGATGTTTGAATGAGCTCAACATTAACTTCCCACATGTTTCAGACAGGTTAGGGACAGATCTAGAAGAATAATAATGACAAATTATCTTTCTAAGACACATATTGGTGAACAATAATACAGGATCCCTGAAACTGTTAGTGAAGTAATAGCTTCAGTATTACTCTTTAGTCATCCACAGATCACTTTTACCTAAAAGGATCAATGTGCCTATTCTCAGTGTCATTGTCTCTCCCTGTAGCAGAAAACAAGCAAGGATTTGAAAGATTAGTATTTTTAGTAATTTTCATTTTATTTTATTTGAAGAATTACTATTCATGCCTATGAAAATTCCCACAGGATAACATCAAGAAATATAAAGTGCTGCATCATGGAATATGTCACAGAACATGTGTATAGACTGCAATCTTCTGCACCTATAGAAGTCCAAGCTCAGTTATGTTACACACTTTGGAACAAAACATTTTGCTACATTGGAATTCTACTCTTCAGAATGTAGTACACATATTAACCTAAGAGCCAATGTATATAATTGTTTTCTTTTTATGAATTAGACATTAAATTTTAACAAATAATGCCAAAAAGTCACAAAATTCAATTATACAAATTTTACTTCCTGAACCAATAAATGATGGCTGTGATACATTCAATAATATTTTTCCATATAGGAAAATTGTAATGACAAGGATATTAGTGTTACTAAACTTAAATTCATATCTAACATCTAATCATTTTGAAATTTTCTATTTTTTCTAAGATGTATCACACTTTTTAATAATGTTATATATGGATTTCTGTGTGGGACCACATGCACATGAGAAATTAGCTTCAGTGATCCAGCACCTTCTTATGGCTTCTGCATATAACTGCACTCAAGGGCACATACACATATACACACAGACATATGAAGCCTTTTGGGAGCATCACTAAGAGTCAGCAGAACCTGATGATTATTCCTTCTTGAATAAGGTCTAATGTTCATTATAGAACTTGTCTCAATCATCTGTCAACTGACAAATGTATTGAGACGATCACTAAAAGTGCCACCAGGAAGGGCAATGTGTATCTTCATAACTTGGATATGAACCTTTTTACACAGTAGGTATTCAATAAATATTCTCACTTAAGAAAAACTCCTAAAATGGATGAAAGTACTTTGAAAGAACAGTTCCAATGTTTTGGAGTTGATATTTATAACAACAGTTGATGGGGTGATTAACATTGCCAATCCAATTAAATATAACCTAAATATTGGTTAATAATTTAATTAGCCATTCTTCTACAAATGGCACCCAAAGTGGGACAATTACTCATGCTTACAGCCTGAGAAGGCCCAGGTAAAAGGTAGTTTCCTAGCCAAAGAGCGGGTAACCGAACCAGAAGACATTTCAAAGAAGCAGCTCCCTTAACAAAAGCTACTGCCTGCAGCAAAGGTGGAAAACTCAGCTCTCCTTACATACTAAAAAAAAGCAGCCTTCTAAACAGAGCTTGAGGGTGGAATTAACGATCTAGATTAAAAATGGAGGAGTTCATAATGCCTCATTATGTCTGGATTCCAATTGAATTTGTTTCTCTTAGCATGCAAATGATTTTTACCCTGTTAATTGTTGTTCTGTGTATCTTTTTTTTTTTTTTTGAGAAAGATTGGACTAGGATAAGCTTTAAAAAGGAGAGAGTTTACAGATGGAATGCTAAATTGCTGACAATGGGGGAAGGAAGGAGGTCCTTTGTGATATATAAGACAAAATTGATGGGAGCTGGAGCTCAGACCTCCCTGGCTACTTGATGCTTGTCCGGGATGTCTGGGATGGGCCAGCCATTGAAATGCAGCCACAACTAGAATCCAAGAAATAATGAGCAGAGCTTTAATTGCAGCACACGATGGCATGGTTAGACCAAGGCTTTTGGAATGTTGTTTCTTTGCTTGATTTTTGTTTAGATGTCTTTGATTTTCCCTATATCGGAAAGTAAAAAGGATATTTTTATAGTTTGGCAATGCTAAAACGAAAGATTTTAAAGGATATTGAATGTATTTAGAATTGTCACTGCAGTTCAGAGTTACTTTCTGGGTTACAGTTACTAATTACCTGGGATTTAAGTGAAATATTTCAGCAGGGTGATAATGACACTTGTCCTTAATACCTTCACACTAAAGGAAGAAACAGGCAAGTCTCTGAATTCTAGACTAGCCTGATTTAAACAATGAAAGAGGGAACCCTGCTGATAAGATAACACTGCTTACTAAAGACAGTCTAGAATTCAAAATGACACATTTTTTTTCCCTTGAAGATACTATGTTAAGGTTTTGCTTAGTAATAAAATGATAATGTCCTTACTGATCTATTGGATCAATACACATATTAAATTTATAAAAAGAGAAAGGGGTCTAAAGTCAGTCTCCTTAGGTGTGGGGCTCCCATGGGAAGAACTGGTTTCAAAAGGAATTTTGCCCCTAAAATAGATATGCTAATCTTTGGGCGTGGTGGTGCACACCTTTAATCCCAGAACTCCAGAGGCAGATGCAGGGAGATCTTTGTTGTGAGTTCAAGGCCAGCCTGATCTACAGACTGAGTCTAGGACAGATCAAGGACACATAGAGAAATCCTGTCTCATGGGGGGGGGAGAGAGAGAGAGAGAGAGAGAGAGAGAGAGATTCTGATAGTCATTGTAAAGAGCCAAAGCTAGGCTGGGGAAGGAGCATGCAATTTGCATCCCTCCCACTGCCAATAGTTAACAAAAGTTGCCATAAAAGGGCATATCATGCTACTCTTAACCGGGTCTCCTAAAGAATGAGGCTCCCATAGGGGAACTGGAACTCAGACTAATACAAAAGGGTTTATAAATATTATTGTTTAATAAAGGTATTCAATTAATTAAATTCATACCTTGATCTCAAAATTTGGGAGACAACGAATAAACAGGTCCCTTGTGTGTTAGAGGCCAATCTAATCTACACAACTCTACAGAGCAAATCAAGAAAGCCCAAGCTACAAAGAGAAACCCTGTCTCAATAAGGATAGATATATTCACATAGAAATTAAATCTCCATGGGAGACAAAGACAGGGACAGAAAGGTTCCTTTTGAGTATGAGGCCAACCTAATCGTTGAACAACCAGACCTACACACACACACACACACACACACACACACACACACACACACACACACAAAACCTGTTTCAATTTATTAATAGATTTATGTCTACTGTAGAGGAGAATACTTAAACTCCATACAGTCTTAAGCTGTATTTTCAATTGGTAAGTTGACAGCCTAGCTCTGCCAAGACAGGGTAGGCAAGTCCTTCATAATTCCTGTTCTATAATCAATGTCTGTCAGAGAAACAGGGCCAAATGGCTGAAGATTGATGTTGTAATGTATGGAGAGAAAATGGGAACTGTCCAGGCAGCCACTGGTATGTCATTTCTTAGTTTTGGAAGCTGCGGACCCTTCACTTCCTACATAATCATATATATTTATCCCTCTCAGATCTCTGAGGTGGTTGAAGAATAGATAGCTAAAGTCTCATAGTTAAATTTTGAGCTGTTTAGGAATCAAGAGGGTTTTCTGGATCTAAGAAGATGTTTTTAAAATTGTGATGCAAGTTAGTATGAAAGCTGAGTTAGATATAGAACTTTAAACTCATGGAGATGGTTAGATAGTAGAATGTTAAAGTCAGGTGCCAAATACATATGGACTGGGCATTGGGAATTTATGCTAAGCCATATAAATCTCATAATTGTGGCCGATTTATTTCTGTTGTTTTGTATTGTATTTATTGTTATGAGAGAAAGAACCATTTGTTGGACTGAAAGGGGGAGCTGTTGGGGGGAAAAAGATATACCTTAAACTTAAAAAAAAAGGGAAGAGGATGGGGGGTTGAGGAAGAAGAGTTTGGGAGGGTGGGACTGGAGAGGGGAGTAGGGAGGGGATTGTGATTGAGATGTAACTTGAAGGAATAAAAAATAAATTATTAAAAATAAATTAATTAATTTTAAAAAATTGATTGTATATAGCATATATATGTAATACTATTATTACATGCCATTCTTTCATATGGCATGAATGGAGACTTACAGAAGTCTTTGTTCTGTTAAACAAAAAACAGAAAATCTTCCTTAATTGATTTGTGCATCCTGCATATCCAAGGCACTTTTATAACTATGGAACTATATTTTGCTTGTGGGAAATTATATATTTTCATAACAAAGGGACCAGATACAAAAAAAGACAAGTAGTCCAGATGATCCAGCCTCACAGACTACCTCAATAACTGTTTCCTCAAAAATCTACATCCAGAACAACTTCAAAACGACTTACTAAGATGGTCCAGCCTCATAGACTGTTCCAGTAAGGACTTCAATAAAGTCATGAAATTTTCCACCCAAACTTTAATATTGGACTACAAACTGCTCAGGACATTCAAATTGCTGAGCACATAGAAAGTGGACAACAAATGTTACTATTAACTTCCTTAACCATTTTTTTTTCATTTTCTTTGTGCCCCCAAACTGGTTTTTTACATCCCAATTCAGCAGAAAGCAATTTTTCAGAGAATGACACCCCATTCCCAAAAGGTGGAGTAGATGTTTCTTTGGTCATTTAATGGGACATAGACATTGTTTAGGGAATTGTTTACAAGTTGTTAAATCATCTTGTGAAGCAAGATATAGGAGATTAGACTCAGGGACCTCTCTATTTTTTTCCCTCTATCCTTCTTTCTCTCTTACATAGGGGGAGAAGACTTGAAAAGAAAAAAGAGGGGGAATAAGGGTATATAATATAGAAATGATAGGATATAAGGGTAGATTATTGAATCTGCTCTGAAATTTAAAGCTATTGTTATTTTCAAAATAAAGTTAACTTTTGATTCATTGGTATAGAATTTTATATTTTGACACATATACGTATATTTCAACTCTTATATAAGGTATTGTGCCTATACAACTCATTTAAAATTATTGGTTTACTTCAAATTATTTTATGGGTTTCAATTGCAATCTATTCAGAAGTCTGGATATACAGGTTGATGGCTGACCACTCAAGCTTCTGGTCCTGTTAAATGCTAGTCTTAATTTATCAAAAAATAGGCTTTCTAGGTTAAACAGATAGTAAATTGTTAAAAATATACAGTTTGCTTGTTCAAACATAGATAGATAGATAGATTTATAAATAAATCAATAGATGTCCTCAAAACCCTCAGAGGCATACAGAAAATGGCATTTAAAGATATTTTTATTATTTTAAAAATTGTTTGACTTAAGACAGTCAGCCCCTGACAGCTCCCATTTGACTCAGAAGGAGACAATGAGCATCAAAAAGAAATCTCCATCAGGAGATAATTCCTACTGGATAAAAATGCCCCTGCTCTCTCAACATACTGTATACAGTCCAAAAATGGACCAGAGATTAAATGGAGGTAAGTCAATGGCCTGATTCTGCAGAGACAGAGGGGTCAAATCTTTCTTATTTCCTCCTGCACAATTATGTCTGTGGGATATGCTTGGCCAGAAGGCTGAAATATGACACTCCAACACTATCAAGAGATATTTGGGATTGTCTAGGCAGCACACTGTCATTTTTTCTTTTCAGAAGCTGCTCTCCTATGCTCCCTATTCACTCAAATAATAACTTTATCCCTTCTTATATCTTTGATGGGGATGAAGTGATAATAGTTATAAAATTTCAATTGAATTTGTATTGGCTAGGATTTATATGATATTTTCTTTTTTTTTTTAAATACTTTATTTTTTTTCTACAAGTTACATCTCAGTCACAAACCCCTCCCTATTCCCCCTTCCTATCCCGCCCTTCCACCCTCTTCCCCCCAGAAGTTTCCCCTTTCAGTCCAACAGATGGTTCCTTTTCTTATAACAGTAAGTATTATACAAAACAACAGATATAAATATGCCACATTTATGAGAGTTAAATGGCCCAGTATACCTTCCCAATGTCCAGTTCATACATATTTGGCCCCTGACTTTAACATTCTACTATCTAACCATCTCCATGAGTTTAAAGGTCTATATCTGACTCAACATTCATATTAACTTGCAACACACTTTTAAGAGTATCTTCTTAGATCTATAACACCCTCTTGATTCCTAAACAACTCAAAATTTAACTATGAGACTCTAGCTGTCTATTCTTCAACCACCTCAGAGACCTGAGAGGGATAAATATATCTGCTTATATAGGAAGTGCAGGGCCTGCAGCTTCCAAAACTAAGAAAGGACATACCAGTGACTGCCTGGACAGTTCCCATTTTCTCTCCATACATTCCTGCATCAGTCTTCAGCCTCTGGGTCCTGTTTCTCTGACAGACATTTGTTGTAGAGCAGGGATTATGAAGGACTTGCCTACCCTGTCTTGGCAGAGTTAGGCTGTCGACTTCCCTGCTACCAAGTTTTGTCCTTTTTGGACGGCAGTCTGTCTGCAGACAGACTGCTGTCTAAAATGATATTTTCAAATCTAAATAAAATATTGCAGTTTATAAATATAGGATATGATAGAAATTATTTAGGTTCAGAATTTTAGACATACCAAGGTAGATAGATTTTTTTCTTCTTAAGATTTCCTGAAACAAATAGGATAAGCATTATATATGTAACTTTTATATATGGTTTTCTTGATTATTCCATAATTGTTCTTGCTTTTTTTTTTAGATAAAAGGAGTGAATTGATGGGGTGATGTTTTGCATTCTAAATGTTAATTAATCTGCTCCCAGAAGTTTGCTTGCTGTACATCAAGAAATACTATGTTACCTTGCTTGTCTGTGACTGGCTAAATAAATACTGAGGCCTGAGCTCAGGAAAAATCATAGGTAGGTGAGACTAAGGTGCTCAGGCTTCAGAAGCAGAGAGGTTCTTGGGAAGAAGAAGCCTCCAGTAGATAAAGTAGGAGAAGCCTCCAAGACAAGCAGCAAAAAGCAGGAAGGAGGACACATGCCATGGGTTAGAGAAAAGAATGCCCTTCCACATGGAACATCGGCCTAGCATGGAGAACAGCAGTTCAGGGATGTATGTATATATGGAGTCATATTTGGGTAACAGAATTATGAGGTAGCTTGAATAGACTGATTAACAGGCCAAGGCTTGTTAAAATCCATGTGATCTCTGTGTGCTCATTTATAATGGCGGGTTAGGAATTAACATTGCCAATCCTATTAAATATAACCTAAATATTGGTTAATAACTTAATAATTAGCTATTATTCTCCAAACAGTTAATTTTGGAGCCATAACGTGCCATCCTTTTGTACAAATTGTGGATGATGATTACATTTTACCGCCTGCTAGCGACATTACTGTCTACTCATTTTAATACACTTATAGCATGTCAGTAAGCAATGCAATATTATTACACTTACAGCATTCATTGTCATAGTCATAGTTAAGTTTTGCTATTACATCTTCAAACATCAACCAGTTCAAGAAGTAACAAAGCTTTCAATAGTTTTTATACTTTTATAAATAGTATTTTCAAAACACTTTTGTGCAAAGTTCTGTGCAAAGCTATATTATCATAATGTTGTTACTATCTGAAAAGTAGATCATTAAGTCTAAAGCACATATTAGAATACTACAAGGAAACTAATGGAATTTTGTTCTGGCCACAGATCTTCAGAAAGAAAATTTGAAACACGGGATTTAACAAAAAGAGTTATACTGAAATCTAGCTCCTGGCTTTTTTTGTTTTTGTTTTTGTTTGTTTGTTTTGTTTTGTTTTTTTTGTAGAAGTTTGCACATGCTGTTTTATTGTGGCAAAGCTTCTCACAGCAGCAATGGGAAATGACTCACCTCCCATGCAAACTGAGACTCCATATTATATCATAGCCTTTTTGCACAATGCTCTTACACATGCAGTTCCCATGCATAGGATAATGGAAACGCTTATTTGTTCAATTCATGAATTTTCAGTTGAGAAATGGTAGAAAATGAGAAAGTAGATCATCAACTAGCACAAATTGAACAAATACTTAGAAAACAACAACAACAACAGAACTGACTTCTGCAGCATCTTCCATTCCATGCTACCTTACCAGAGCTGAGCACAATCTGAGTGGGTTACCAATTTGCTCAGTCAATTATTTTGTTTGAACGAGTGTTAGTACTATTGTCTTATTCATGCCATAAAAACCAATTCTGCTAATATTCTTAGATGAGCTGAGAGACAAAATTTTCTTTTTAAAAAAAAGTACGGTGACATTATAATTGTATAAATGTATTTCCAAGTTTGATACAAGTGTACTAGTATGTTTTATTTGGAGAAGTAATGAGAATTGGAGAGCAGAGTCTCTTCAATTATGTGGCTTTCTTGAGATACTTCCTCTGCTGTTGTGCATAATTTTTGGTGATGCATCTGTCCATGTCACCTGTGATCCTTAGACCAAGGTACAAAACCATCCAGTAAAATGTCAGATGTGATAGAAGTTGAATTTCATAAATCATAACTGGCTTATAATAAATAAGCTATTCTGTTAGGATCATCATACTTATTCATATCTGTGCAAAAAAGTACATCTCCTCTTTATATTAATTTGTATTTTATAAGTTCCTACAATGTAGCTTATAAGATTTGAAAGATACTATGGTTACAAAAATGGTTCTCAGGACATTTAACAATAAAAGCTATGTCCTGATTCTCCAAGACATATACAGTTAGGCCTGCTTCAAAATCTAATTCAGTCAGCATCCACCAAAGTGTGTAAACTAATTATATGATTACCCAAGTGTAAACTATTAATACAGTGTAGATATTCAAGTGTGTTCTGAAATGAAACTTGAGAAATATTTGAATTTTAGCCTACCTATATCAATTGGGACAACCACTTTTAAGCCACAGTGAAAGTTGATTAAATATCTGATTATCTACCAGCAGAATCAATCTGGAAAATCCCAGGAGTCAGTAAATTAATTTCATGCAACAGTGTTAAATCCTGTTTGAGAAGACTTTGTAAAGAAGATTATGACAACATGTTCCAAAGTGACTGCAAATAAGCCTGTCTTCTTCTTATAGGGAAGAATGATGTTTGCAGTAACAGGGAGTTATTCCATGAAGGTCTGCTATCTTGTCTTTAGAAAATTCCTGGATGTAGCACATTTTCCAGTAAGGTTTAATTTTGGGTGTTGAGTATATGCCAAAAATCCCACTGCAAAAGTAATCTTCGAAATACAATAGAAGCAAACTATTAGGATGCTAATATGGATCTGAATTGAGCTAAATAATGAAATAAAAAGAGCATATCTGTAATAATTAAGAAAGGTTTAGTCAGAACTCTAAAGCAGTAATTAAATATTCCTTATAGGTACACAAACTCGTTACCTAAATATGGAAAGTTGTAGTCTGTGTATTAGAGAACAATGGATTTGGTGGTTCATTTTAAAAACAAGTTAGACATCTCATGAAGCCTGAGATGTAGAATGATTTTATACAGTTATTTGTGTAAACATATTGAGCATTCACATATTTGTAAGTACCTACTGAATAGTTAGGTAGACTGCTTCTCCACAGAAGTTCTAAGGTTAAAAATATTAATACTTAGATCTAGAAATACATGCTAAACACTGTTTCTCAGATTTACTGTATGAGCAATTTCTATTACTCCCTGCACACAATTTGAATATTATCTTATTCTGTTTCAGAGGCTCAATCACATCACATTTTAGAGTATGAGAATGAGTGAAAATTTTTACTTTTTTTCATTGATTTGGTACATTCCTGTAATGCTCAGAATAATGCATGTTTTAGAGCACTCAGTAAATTGCAATAAATTAAAATTGTTCATATGAAAATAACCACATGCATATTATAAATCAAATTGAAAATTTTAGTAGACACATGTAACACTGTTCACCTCTGTATAAAGCATTTTAAAAAACATTATCTGCAAAGAATTTTACTATTCAAAATTAATTTATGTCCACACAATATTAACAAAAGCTTCAAATAAAAAATCTACTTACACATCTCAAAACTAATTCTGAAATTGAAGTGTACATGATCATAATAAAATAAATTTAGAAAGCAGAAATCTCATTATGTACACATAAATGATAGTGCACACCATAAGTAAAATATAAGACTGCTTTATTGTTTTATGAATTTGAGTGATTAAATAACAACAGAAAACTTCAATGTTTATTTTTAATTGTTCTCAAAATAATTATTTTTCAAGTAACATTCGTCTCTCTAAAGATATAGATGTGCATTCCTACATAGAGGCTGATTTATCCTAATGATGGTTAACTTGGAGGGTATTTCGCATTGCTATTAACATTTAAAAGGGTAGCCATATGATAAGGCAAATTGGTCCTCATTCTGTGAGGTAGACTTACCTAAACTGTAAAATAGATGAACAGAATATTAGTGCACAAACAAAGGTCTATATGCATCCCTAATCAAGTAGCAAATCCACAGTAACTATGTAGAAACTGCATCTGTAAATCATATACAGAACTGCCTCTTCTTGTTGTCTCTTGTGCCTATAGTCTGTCGTGACATTGTATTTGCTTACCATTAGCTTCAAGGGGTCTTAGAAGAGGTGGCCCACACTGAAGGTTTTGGAATTGTCAGTCAACATAGTAACATAATCATGAACTTTATAATAAATCAATCATATATATGCTAAGTTGATTGAAAATTAATCTGTAACTCCATATTAGGTCAAAAGTAGAAGAAAATTAATCACAATGACATACAATAAAATTTATTTGTTCTAAATATCTACTTATTATCATATAGATATAAAAGTACAAACCTTCACAATAAAACAGGTCTTATCACTGCTTAAAATAAAGTTTATATCCCATATGAAATGCATAACCTAACTACATTCTATTTATTTCAAATCTGATTTTTAAGAAAATTTGGTTTTTGCTATTATCAGTTTTTATACATACAATATTCTTTGCTGTAAAAATAAACAAAAAGCATATCCCCATGACTTATAACAAAGACCATTTCTCATAGTAAGTGATTTTTAGCACAAACTATGTCTTCTCTGGGTTATTCTCCTTTAAAATAGAGCCTAGAGAATCCAACTCACAGATTGCTTGTTCCTGTGTAGACAGCACAAAGATTTCTACTAATAATTTGTTTTCTGAAGTTTAATAAATTAATATATCATCACTTCTATAGAATTTTAGCAATTTTCTAGACTTTAACATTTATCCATTTTCTACTTGGATAAATTGTAATCCTCACAGCTGAGATTAAGAAAGTACGTGGATGGTAACTATGTCTTTGGTTGTGAAAGACCCTTCCTTCCTCAGGAAAAGTAGCAAATGTTTAAGGAAAATTCAAACCAACATGCGAAATACCTATGTGCAAGGTCAGTGGATAAATGTTAGAGAAAAGATGCAGTGGTTTGTTAGAAGATTATTTTTAGAGACTAGGTAAAACACAAGTACACAAGAGAATTAAGAACAGAATTTATAGGTAAATTATAGGTAAAACTCAGAATTTGAAAATCCAATGTTCAAATATATATCTAACCACCACATTTCAATCTATGCAAAATAAAAAGGTTTATAGGTCTCCTCCCTCATCAAAGTTATATCAGTTTGACTCAGAAGGATGCACATGGCATCTATTCACTTATAGTCGGATTTTAGCCATGTAGTACAGGATAACTACACTACAACCAATGCACCAAAGGGAACATGGACATAGACTTTTTTTGGTTTTTGTTTTTTGTTTTTTCAGTTTTCTCTCTCTGGCAATGAGATACTTTTCACTGGTGGTACGGCCTTGTAGGCCCCCAGTGTATGAGGAGGCTCTTGGCCCTCATACGACTTCTGAACTGGGGCGAGGGACTGTTATGTAGGGACACTCCACTCCAGAGGAGTGGGATGGAAGGGTTAGGGGGTAGAGGGTGGGAGGGCAGGGCTGGGAAGGGGAGAAAGAGGACAATATGATGGAGATGTAACCTGAAGCAACAAATAAATATATTTTAAAAAGAGATATCAATTTACAGCAAGAAGAAAACATAACAGAAAACCACAATTGGTCAAATGCAGAGAAACTGATCATCAGAAGCTCTGTTACAATGGATGCATCTACAAAAAAAAAAATATTTTTTTAAAGATTTTATTTATTTATTATGCATACAGTGTTCTATCTGCATACCTGTCTGCAGGCCAGAAGAGGGCACCAGATCTCATTATAGATGGTTATGAGCCTTCATGTGGTTGCAGGGAATTGAACTCAGGACCTCTGGAAGAACAGGAAATGCTCTTAACCTCTGAGCCATCTCTCCAGCCTCAACAACAATTCTTGAACCCAAAGAAAAACTGTAAGAGCCACAGCACCAGAAAGTCTGATGTGAGATGTGTCTCCTAGAAACTACAAGGAAGCTATACCCATTGTTCTTCAGCAACATGCCTGTTTATACAAGACCTGACAATTATAACAGACTTGTTTACATGGAGAAGAAACTATAAAAAGGCCTCAACTCCAGAAAGTGAATTGCAGGGAAATGTATGCCTTAGAGAAGAAGATATTGGTCAAGTATCATTTGTTGCTAAGTATGAATTTGAATCTCATGTATAAAAATGCAATCATAATCAATGTTTTAATTAATTATCCAAAGACTGTTTTTTTCAACCCTTGCTTTGCTATAACTCCTATCAGTTGAGTTTTTGTGTAGTCTTATAAATATTTAAGACTCAAGGAGATAGTTATACAAGAAATATATTTTTATTGCCTTAGCCATAAATAAAATTTTACTTTTTTATTGGACTTTCAAGTGGGAGGATAGAAGTGAGTCAGAGAGAGCACTTGCTTCATTTTGATTGAACATACTATGTAGTCAAGATAAGTTTAATATCTAGATACTTCTGCCTTGATCCTCCTACCAAATGCTAAAATTCCAAGTTCTGTCACATCTGCTACTTCTTTTTTTTTTTTAATGTGCTCACATAAATTAAGATAATATAGGTTTTCTGAGTAGAATAGCTAAAGTAATCTAAAGATAGTATTGTTGGAAAACTAGATTACATGAGCTTCCTTCTTAGCACACAGTATGACAATATGTGAACCATACACCTGGTTGTTAATTTGATGTAAATTAAATGTTAAAGGTTCATCTTTCTCCATATAATATTTTTGTCACAATAATTTACTTAGTAGTGATGGATGAAACCATTCGCCTGTCTGGAATAGCAAACTATACATCTATTTGAATGAATTTTAGTCATCAACTTAATTGACAATTTTAAAGAGAGGGACAGATTTATTCTTACAATGAATAAAACTACTCAACACTTAGCCTATATAAATTATATTAACACTTCCATCAGCTTTCCATTTGCAGCCTAATATGCTGCTAATTCTAACACAAATCAATCAAATAATACATGATATATTACCAGTCCACAGTTTCTATATAAAACAGAATTAAAACGTTTTTATAATACTTTTTAAGCTTGATGTTAAATGATTTTTGTAGGAGCTTTCATTGAACCAGGAAGCCTTAGACTCTTCTGATAAATGTCTCTTTGAGTGTCCTTTATCATTCTGTAGACCTTGTCCTTATCTGAAATCTCACCTTTAAAAAATGAGTGTCTTACTTACTGTTCTATTACTGTGAAGAGAAACTATAACCAAGGAAATTCATATAAAAGAAAGTATGTTATAGGGGGCTTGCCTAAAATTTTAGATGGTTAGTCCATGATCATCATGGTGCAAACCAGACAGGCATGGTGTTGAATACTTTACGTCATGACATAGGCACTATACACACACACACACACACACACACACACACACACACACACACACACACATATTATTAACATATAATATGTATATATGTATAAATATATACACATGAGAGAGACAGACTACCCTAGCATAAGCTTTGAATTTCATCAAAGTTCATGCCTAGTGCCATGCTTCCTCCAACATGGTCATACCACCTAATCTTTTCCAAACAATTACAACAATAAACTAACCATTCAAACATATGAGCCTAAGGAAGGAAGACATTCTCATTCAAAGCACAATAGGGAAATTTGTCTATTATGACTCATCATATGAACTTCTAAAAAAGCCTCTCCTAGTTCAAAACACAAATGTCTGTACTACTATATGGATCATGATGGGGCACACAATACAGTGTTGTGTTCCAGATCCACTAGCCCATGCATTTAGAGAAGCAAAGGACATGGTACCAGAGAGCTAATCTTACTAATATTTAAAGTACATTAAAGGTATATAACCTTCATATACTTATCAACAGTAAGTTATAATAAAGGAAAAACTGGTGAGAGTGACACAAGCTAGGTACTTGTGTGTATGAGGTGCTGTCCTGAGAACATGAGACATTCAATATGCTATTAGTAATAAATGTTGTTTTCTACCAGGGGAAGGTTTATACACCTACATAACAATAAAAGTATGATATGATGAAAAGATAAATGAATAGCAATTTCATTCATTACATTGAATTTCACGTAACTCTTACTATTGTATTGCTACATTTATCTGAGTGCATAAGTTCTATTTACATCACTAAAAGTAATGAATAAGAATTGGGCTGTGTGCTACCATGGCTGAAACACCACCAGAGGAATTTTAATCTGCAATGTAATCTTAATAACCATTAGTATAGATATAACTAATCACTGAATGTCATTAAGATGATTTTGTGAGTGAAGTAAAGATATCATTTAAGAATTGGGTATGTGTGAAAAGAGGAACAATAAAAAAGAAAGAAAGAAATTTTAACTCCCCACTCAAAGAAATGTTATATCCTAGTATAAAATTCTAAACATAGTTAAGCATTTTTACTTTCTATAATTATTTCATCCTTAGAAGATTTCAGACTTATACATAATATTTCTGGCCATATTCATTCCTTGAAACTCCTCATTGTCCACCCATACTCACCAACACCTCCCCATCTGCATCTTACTTTTCATATAAATTTGTTTTGTTTTTACTTTTGCTCTGGGACCCTTGGATGTAATCATGGCTGTACATGTGGGCATGTGTGCTGAGCTGTACTTTAGAGTATAAGTAGTTCACTAGTGGCTCCGTCACTGAAGGTAATTATTTACTCTTTCCCAGAATCTTCTAATAATCAATAGCTGCCTGCATAGGGTGGACAGCAAAAAAGGCTCATCTCATCCTCTCATCTGAGGAAATAAAAACAACATTTATAGGAATGCACAAGATTGAAAGGCCATTCATACCTGCATGGAATAGGAGTACAGAAATTATTATTTTTTCTTTTTTTTAATTTGAAGGTAGTTTATTATTATTAATTTATTTATGTCAGAAATTAGTATCTTTATTTTGATTTTGTTTTTTTCCTTGTTATTTTTTGTTAGAAATTAGTATTTTTTTAACTCAACATTTACAAGATATTTTTGTGTTCAAAAATTACTGTGCATTTCTTTACACAATTGATTATACTTATTCTAGACATATAGTATGATTCGAAATATACATGAAAATTTCTTGTACATTTATTCAACACATTTTTTGAAAAGCCTATCATGTGAAGACACATACCAGTATCCCACAACAGAACCTGTTAACTTATAATAGTACAGAATGCTTTTGACAAGTTCATGAAAGCCCTTTAGATAACTAATTATAGGCTTAGTTTTCATCAATAGATACCTAACCCTTAAAAGAGACATTCATATGCTAATCTATTCCAAAGCAAGAAAAGGTTAGACATCGGCTTTTATTCAAAATTAAAATGTCTATGTAGGATAAGAAAAGAAAGGAACAAAATTACAATGAAGGAAGATTGGCATTAAAACAATTTGATAAGTAGCCAAAGAAGTAATTTAAGGTATGATTGAATCATTTGATAAAATATCCAATGGTTTACTCTAAAGAAATTATATAATTGCAACACTCAACTTTCTCATCTAAAGTCTTGTCTAAAATTAACACAGTAAATATAGTCTTTATCAACCTCTCTCTTGAGATAAAATATTTGTTTAAAGTTCTAACTTTAAACTCATGGAGATGGTTAGATAGTAGAATGTTAAAGTCAGGAGCCAAACACATATGGACTGGACATTGGGAATGTATGCTAAGCCATATAACTCTTATAATCGTGGCCTATTTATTTCTGTTGTTTTGTATTGTATTTATAGTTATAAGAAAAAGAACCATTATTTGGACTGAAAGGGAGAGCTTTTTGGGGGAAAAATAAATACCTTAAACTAAAAAAAAAAAAAAAAAAAAAAAAAAAAAGAAGGGAAGAGGATGG
>CAJQZJ010004856.1:7954430-7971846 GCA_907164525.1 Lophiomys imhausi | reverse complement strand
ACACACACACACACACACACACACACACACACACACACACACACACATATATATTCTAATGGATTTCAGTTGTTGTTTGATTTTTTGTACACATCCATGATGTACTCTCATTTCTCTCACCCTGCTCATCTATATCTTTTCACAACCCTATTATCTCAGCTCTCCTCTACAGATCCCTTTCCAATATTCCTGGATTTCCCCTTTTTTATCCTCTTATTTTGACTAGGTCCATCTCAGTGGCCTTGTTTTTAAAACTGCCTATTGGAGGCTGGTGTGTTTTGATATATAACTGATATCAATGACTGCATATCTTTAGATCCATCAGATGTCAGTGATACAGCAGAGAGGGGTTAGGACCCATAATCCTTTTTCTACCCTCCCTGATTGATAATTGACTTTTGAGAGGTACAGTATTCTATAGGCAACCAAGGCTGTAGCAAAATAATGTTTGTCATGACTAATTCATGCTTGAAGTCAACATTTTGCAGCTCTTCTCCTTCTCTTCCAGCCCTTACATTATTTCCACACCTCCTTCTGTAATATATTGAAATTTAAATATGTTCTAAATTTAGAAAAATATTCAATATTACAAAATGTAGTATATGATAAATACTATGACTTATTGACTAATTAAGAAATTGACAAATTTAGAAGACATACTGTCACAAACAACTTGTTGTTTCTCTGGCTACTACATTCTTTCTGTTCCCTCCTGCATCTGCAATGATACCTGAGCCCTAGTTGCCCTGAAATTCTGTAAATGCAATGATATTATGGACTGAGAATGCTTAATTTATCCATTTATAAATCATATATATATATATATATCAGTAATTATATAATATATATATATATATCAGTAACTATATTAAAAGAAGCCATGCATTTGAGAGAGAGCAAGAAGGGCTTCATGAGAGAGGTTGTTGACTAATTCATGCTTGAAGTCAACATTTTGCAACTCTTCTCCTTCTCTTCCAGGCCTTACATTATTTCCACACCTCCTTCTGTAATATATTGAAATTTAAATTTGTTCTAAATTTAGAAAAATATTCAATATTATAAAATATAGTATATGTATAAATATACATATGAAAAAGAGAGGTTCAGTCCAACAAATGGTTTTTTCTCTTATAACAATAAATACAGTACAAAACAACAGAAATAAATAGGCCACAATTATGAGAGTTATATGGCTTAGCATACATTCCCAATGTGCAGTCCATATGTATTTGGCGCCTGACTTTAATATTCTACTATCTAACCATCTCCATCAGTTTAAGGTTCTATATCTAACTCAGCTTTCATACTAACTTGCATCACAGTTTTAAAAACATCTTTTTAGATCCAGAACAATCTCTTAATTTCTAAACAACTCAAAATTTAACTATGAGACTCTAGCTATCTATTCTTCAACCACCTCTGAGACCTGAGAGGGATAAATATATCTGATTATATAGGGAGTGCAGGGCCTGAAGCTTCCAAAACTAAGAAATGACATACCAGTGGCTGCCTGGACAGTTCCCATTTTCTCTCCATACATTACAGCATCAATTGTTTCCAGTTTCTAGCTATCACAAATAAAGCTGCTATGAACATAGGTGAGGTTATGTCATTATGGTTAGGTGAGGAATTGTTTGGGTGGATACCCAGAAGTGGTATGGCTGGGTCTTGAGGTAGGGCTATTCCAAGTTTTCTAAGATATCACCAGATTGATTTCCATAGTGACTGCACAAGTTTGCACTCCCACCAGCAATGGAGGAATGATCTCCTTTCTCCACAACCTCATCAGCATGTGCTGTCATTTGAGTTTTTGATCTTAGCCATTCTGACAGGTATGAGATGGAATCTCAGAGTCATCTTGAGTTGCATTTCTCTGATAATTAAGGATGTTGAGCATTTCTTCAAATGTCTCTCAACCATAAGAGATTCCTCTTTTGTGAATTCTCTGTTTAGCTCTGTTTCCCATTTTTTAATTGCATTATTTGGTTTCATGGTGTTTAATTTCTTGAGATCTTTATAAATTATGGATATTAGCCCTCTGTCACAAGTGGGGTTGGTAAAGATATTTCCCAATCTATAGGTTGCCACTTTTTTTAAATGATGGTGTCCTTTGCCTTACAGAAGCTTGTCAGTTTCATGAAGTCCCATTTATTTATTGTCTTAGGTCTTAGATCCTGAGCTCTTGGTGTTCTGTTCAGGAAGTTGTGTCCTGTGCCACTTAGTTTGAGGCTTTTTCCCACTTTTTTTCTGTTAGATTTAGTATTTCAGGCCTTGTGTTAAGGTCTTTGATCCACTTGGGTTTAAGTTTTGTGCAGGGTGATAAGTATGGGTCTAATTTCGTTCCTTTACATGTTGACATCCAGTTAGACCAGCACCATATGGTAAAGATACTGTCATTTTTCCATTGTGTAATTTTGGCTTCTTTGTGAAAAATTAAGTGACCACAGGTGTGTGGGTTCATTTCTGGTTCTTCACTTCAATTCCATTGATCCACTGGTCTGTTTCTACACCAGTGCCATGCTATTTTTATTACTATTGTTCTGTGGTACAGTTTGAAATCTGGGATGGTGATGCCTCCAGATATTTTTTTTTTTATTGTACAGGATTGATTTAGCTATTCTGGATTTTTTGTTATTCCATATGAAGTTGAGGATTGTTTTTTCCAGGTCTATAAAGAATTGTGGTGGTATTTTGATCAGAATTTCATTGAATCTGTATATTGCTTTTGACAGGTCAGGACTCCAGCTGGCGGTTTCAACCTCCTAACATTGGACCTCTTAGTCATTTTTAAGTCTTTTTATTCTGATTATCCACTTTCCTTTCAGAGAGATTATATTAGTGTATATTCCCAATATAATGTAGTGAGAACACATGTTATCTCTGTCATTGGGTGAGTTAATTAGTAAATTATTTCTGTAGTTAAGTGAAAAATGTAGTTGGTAGTTCTATATTATAGTCTTATATATTGTTTGAATTTGTAGTAATTTTTGTACATCGCAATGGACAGTCTTTTCCTAAGTCTATGGAATAAATTTAGGAATATGATTACACTCTCTCATATGTTGAAAGAAGAATGAATTGATAATGTCTCACACTAGACCACTGTTTATAACAGCTACTACTATAAAATACTAGTTGATATATACTAAGTACTGCCTCTAATACAAAGCTTACAAGTAGGTAATATCAAGTGTTCTACTTTTAGGTTTGATTTGATCAAAAGCCATTGATAAGGCTTTGATATCACCTCCTGAAAATCCATGTGTTACCTCATGATCTCATATTGTGTGTTATTGGGCAATGGCAAAAATTTTAAGGAATATGACCCAATTGGAAGACTTGGGTCATGAGTGTGTGTCCTAGAAGGACATGGAATTTCCCTGTCTTTACGTTTCATTTTTCCAAAACTATATGGCAAACCACACATGAATATTGTTATGATTATGGAATCTGCCATAAGCAGAGTCAAGGTGTAGCCCTAGACAAGTGAACCAGGGGCTGAAATCTCTAATTTATATACCAAATTAAACTTTTTCTTTTTGAAATCTCAAAATAAATTAAGTCTTTGTTCAGAAAAATTCTGCTACATATATTTACATAATGCAATCCCATAGTGCACAGAAAAGCACATTAGATTGGAAGTGGTAACCAGTGAAGCTTTATATGGGCTATTTTCATGCAACTAAAATAGAAATAGGAAGGGATATCTGTGTGTGTGTGTGTGTGTGTGTGTGTGTGTGTTCATGATTTTAAAAATATTCTGATCTACAGTCACCTAGGGTAGTACTAAAGACAGGCTAGATATTTAGATTTTTTTCAGATTAAAGACCTCTAATAAGTTTTAAAGCTATTAAAATTCTATTTCTCCATGTGGGGGTACATTTACTTATTGTTGCCTTAACATATAAGTCTCAAGTAAGCCTGATTAAATTTTATCTCCTGCTCATTTTTGAACCTTGTTTTTCTTCAGTTTATTTTCCTACACAGGCATACATCTAGGAGGAAATTAACACCACAAAATCCTGAAATCAATATATAAGAAACACAACTGACTTTTTAAACTTAAATCATGGCTTGTTCTGTCACTAAGGAAATATCATTGTACTTAACCTCTGAGAAATTCATATGAATATGAATACATTTACATACATATGTTGGTAAAATATTGATAAAAAAGTCATTTTAAAAATTGTATGCAATGGTTATAAGGTATTTTATACAATGGCTACTGTGAAAGCAGGAAACATGTAAACTTAGTCAATATTTTTTGTAGGTATAGTATGTATATTACTTTATCATAAATTATATAACATATATAAAATGACACATTACACAAAATTATTGCATTAACATCTGTGTGTAGAGCACATATAATTACATCATTTACTTATTTGCGTTTACTATTTCTGGATACTAAATAAAACTGATGAGAATTACTTAATTAGGTCATTTTATCTCATTTTCTAAAGGTAAAGAAATCTTTTTGTCAAATATTGCATTTCTATAAATAGTCTAAAATATTTTTACCAACAAAAGGAGTTAAAGTGATTCAGTATATTTGGAAAAAGAAAATAAGAGCTGAGCAGGGAGCACAGAGGCTCTGACGTGTATATTATCTTACCTGGAATCATTTCATTATGAGGTCAAAAAAAAATAGCTGTTCTTTGGAGCTGAGTGAATATAGCACTAATTTCAGGTTCTTGTATATAATTACTCTCTATGAGTATAGAGTGAAGGGTTTTCTGTTACCTTGAGCAGGGGCTTTAATTTAAATCCTCAGATTTCCAAAATTCTAATTTAAACTGCAGAGCAGCACAGCTCTGATCAGATTGTTCTCCTGAAAATGGGGTTTATAATTTGTGAGTCCCAAATGAAACACATCATTTAGAAGACCTGAAAAGAAGCCAGCTACTGTGTAGTTTTTTTTTAAGTAAAGAAAAACTTAAATACTATTCTAAGAACCCAATCAAGAATAAGAATGGGGAATTACTCTCAAATGTTATGCCCAATGGCAATTTAAATTCACTCTTTGGAGAGATATTAGTAAGTTAAGTTAAGGAAATGGCCACATGAAAGTCATTAGGAAACTTTAGTTTTATGTGGCTGATAGTTCTTAATTAATCTTGTAGGGACAGAATTTGTACTGGTTATAGTATCCAGAACAAGTTGGATGTCACTATCCCTGTGATAGAGAAAGGCAGGTATCCCTCACTTCTAATTCTGCAATGTATACGAAATGTCAGATGTCAAAATTATGAAACATGTTTGCCTTTGTTCTTCCTCTAGTCTGCACAGAGATTAGCAACTGACTGCAGAAAGAATTAATTAAATCACATTGGGTGCCATTTGTGCAAATAATTTAATTATTTACTTAGTATTTATATTGTATTTAATGGGTTCAGTTTTTGCTAATCCTTAACCCAGCATTATAAATGAGCACACAGAGACATCACACGGATTCTAACAAGCCTTGGCCTGAATTGAGCAATCTCAGCCCATCTAAGCTAGCTCTTAATTCTATTCCCCAAATATGACCCCATATACATACATACATATATATACATGCCTTTGGCTGTTATTCCTGACACTATGCCAATGTTCCTAGCCATGTGGAATGAGGTTCTGTTCTCTAACCTATGGCATGTGTCCTCTTTTTTGCTCTTGCTACTTGTCTTGGATTCTACTGGAGGCTTCTTCTTCTCATGAGCCTCCCTGCTTCAGAAGTCATTGCCTTAGTACCGCCTATCTCTGTCTTTGCCCAATCTCAGGCCTCAACATTTTTTCAACCAATCAGAGACAATGTAAGTAACAGAAAGCAAGCAGGACATATTAATGAACATGTAGAATGCATAACATCACCCCATCAACTGGCTTTTATACCAATGAGAAAAAATTAGTGTAATCAAATAATTAATAGCAAGAAAACAGTCTTTCTAGTAGAGGCTTCACAGAGGTGTAAGATAAATGTTGCCTCCTCTTAGAGTCTCTAGATTGCTGTTAGAAATCTGGTTTTATCATTTATAGCAAAAAGTTGTGCAAGATATGCCCTTACTAATATAAATAGTTACATAGGACAAAAATGCACATCACAGAATATCTTCTGAATTCCAAATTGATTTTAGCCCTAGGAGTAGCATAATTTGGTTGAGTAAATATTCAAAATATTTCAAATATGTGTATTTTATTTAGATGTAAGATAAAAGACAGAGGTACAGATTTCTTTTCTTTTCTTTTTTTCTTTTGTTAATGTTTATTTATTACTTTAAGTTACATCCCCATCACAGTCCGGTGTCTCCACTCTTCCAGGACCCACCCTCCCATCCTCTCCCCCTTCTTCAAGAACTCATAATTCTTTGTTTATGTTTATTTATTACTTCAGGTTACATCTCAATCACAGTGCGCTGTTTCCAGCCCTCCCAGTCCCGCCTTCCCACCCTCTACCCCCTCTACCTTCCATCCCACTCCTCTGGAGTGGAATGTCCCTACATATCAGTCCTTGCCCCAGTTCAGCAGTCATATGAGGGCCAAGATCCTACTCATACACTGGGGGCCTACAAGGCAGTACCACCAGGACAAAGTGTCTCAATAACAGGTAACAAAGTCTACGTTCCTGTTCCTTTTGATGCATTGTTTGTAGTATATTTATCTTGCACTATATGGCTAAAATCCGATTATAAGTGAATAGATGCCATCTGCATCCTTCTGAGTCTGGGTTAGCTCACTCAGGATGAGCTTCTCTAGTTCCATCCATTTGGCTGAAAATTGTATGATTTCGTTGTTTCTGATAGCTAAAGTAGTAATTCATTGTGTAGATATACCACAGTTTTTCAATCCATTCCTTGGTTGAGGGACATCTAGGTCGTTTCCAGTTTCTAGCTATTACAAATAGTCCTCAATTTTGAAAATTATAAGGTATAACATACAATGTCCAGTCCATACATATTTTTGTCAGCTGATATTACTATTCTATTATCTATCTATTTCCATGAGTTAAAAGCTATACATAACTCATTTCCATCCTATCTTGTGTTACCAACTTAAAAACATCTTCTTAGACCTAGAACATCCTTTTAATTCCTAAATAATTTAAAATTTAACTGTGAGACTACAATTATCTAGTCTTCAACCACATCAGACACCTGAGAAGTATAAATTATCTGAATAAACAGGAAGTGAAGAGCCAGCAGCTTCCAAAACTAATAAATGGCAGACAATTGGCTGCCTAGACAGTCCCCAATTTCTCTCCATACATTAGAGAATCTATCTTTAGCCTCTTGGCCCAGTATCTCTTGTCTTTATCTGCACTACTGATTTTTGTACTCAGGGCCTCATGCATGTCATTTCAATGCCCTGCCACATCTTCCCAGCCCACAAAAATGGTTCTTTCAACATTAGATCAGGATGGTAAGCAGTATGTACACATAGGAAATAAAATGAAATCATGCCTCGGTAAAGACAGAAAACAGTGACTAACCCCTTTAAGTACTCCACTGATCTCTTCTTGTGCACTGCAGGATAGAGGTGCTCCACCCTTCAAACACACTCATGGAAACATACACACACACACACACACACACACACACACACACACACACACACACACAGAAACTTACTGTTCTTAATGCATACTATACAACTTAAGCTTCAGGAATCCAGTATAACTCTAAAATCCTTATTTTTATTAGCATTTGTTTCACCAGCCTCTCAGATATTTCAAAGTGATTCTCAACTTCTATTTCCTCTCTTTAAATTTGCATCATAATTTTAATTTTAGAGGGAAAATCTCTATTAATCATGACTTCTACCTTTCATTGATATTTTAAACATTAATAATAATCCTTCTTTGCCTAAAGATGTCTTTTTGAAACTATACATGTTCTTTGGTAGTATTCACAGTAGAAATCTTAAAATACATATTTGTATGCACTCGATTTAGGTTTTTTTTTTAATTTTCTCTACATTCGGTTTTGTACTTGGCATATTGAGACAAAATCTTGTTATGCAGTCCTGGCTAGACTGGAAACTAAGTAGATCATCTTTGCTTTAATTTTGTCAAGATGCTCCTGCCTCTCAATTTCCACAGCTGGAAAAACACTATGCACCATCCCTATGATCAAGTAAAACTTTCCACTTGCTAAACTATTTTAACTCAAAGTAAACTTTACTCAGAAACATTTTCCATTGGACTGCTTTGTTTAAGATAACTGGTTTCATTTAAACTATTTTGCTTAAAACTATCCTTCACAATATTTTCTAAATTTTCATCAACCTAAACTTTGCAGACAATCTGATGAAGGGAAATGTGTTACTTTTAAGGGAAGATAAAATACAATTTTGAACATTTATTTACTACAATGATTATTTCCTTACTGCTTGTAGAAGTAAAAAAAGTATATATATTTAGCATGCACAAATATTTATTTCTGAAATTTTTATATTTGGTTGTTTTGTTATAGAATTATATCAATATAAGTCTCAATTTGGAAAATGTTTTTAAGAAGTATGATATTTTACTAATAATATTTTGATAATATTTTAGAATTTACATTTTAACTTTAAATATTTTCAATTTTAGTACAATATCCTATGTAAAATTTTGCTCAGATTACACTGCTTTTAAGGAATAGTCATGAAAAATAGATATGACAAATAATAGTTTTTAATATGAGATTATAATAAAACATACCAATCTTTAATATATCATCAAGGCAATGTTTATATATACCACAATTGTTACATTAGGCTTGTATAGAACTTCTGTTAGATTTATGGTATTAGAAAAATCCACAGAAAGAGTGGATAAACTTCTAAAAGCTGCAGCTTAGAAGAAATATATTCATGAAACCTCTGGAGGAGGTCAAAGGGAAATTCTTTTTTTTTTTCCTTTATTTTTTATTTCTTCAAGTTACATCTCAATCGCAGTCCCCTCCCTATTCCCCCTCCAGTCCCACCCTCCCACCCTCAACCCCCCATCCTCTTCCCTTTTTTTTTTCTTTTAAGTTTAAGGTATATCTTATTTTCCCCTACAGTTTCCCCTTTCAGTCCAACAAATGGCTCTTTCTCTTATAATAATAAATACAATACAAAACAACAGAGGTAATTAGGCCACAGTTATGAGGGTTATTTGGCTTAAGGTACATTCCCAATGACCAGTCCATATGTATTTGGTACCTGACTTTAACATTCTACTATCTAACCATCTCCATGAGTTTAAAGTTCTATATCTGATTCAACATTCATACTAATTTCAACACAATTTTAAAAGTATCTTCTTAGATCTATAACACTCTCTTGACTCCTAAACAACTCAAAATTTAATTATGAGACTCTATCTATCTGTTCTTCAATCACCTCAGAGACCTGAGAGGGATAAATATATCTGATTTTATAGGAAGTACAGGGTCTGCAGCTTCCCAAACTAAGAAATGACATACCAGTGGCTGCCTGGACAGTTCCCATTTTCTCTCCATATATTACAGCATCGCTCTTCAGTCATTTGGCCCCGCTTCTCTGACAGACATTGATTGTAGAGCAGGGGTTATGAAGGACTTACCTACCCTGACTTGGCAGAGCTAGGCTGTTGACTTACCTGCTTCCAGGTTTTGTCCTTTTTGGACAGCATTCTGTCTACAGTTGGAGCAAGGGGCTTTTCCTACCAAGAAATAGGCTTGCGACTAATTCAATCATCTCCCACTGGAGATTCTTCGATGTGCATCTTCTACTTGGAGGAGAATAGGGGGTGCTGTCAGGAGTTGATATGTCGTGATATAAAAAAAAATCTAAAGTTACAAAAACATCTTTGAATGCCATATTCTGCAGATCTCTTGAGGTTTTTGAAGAGGCCCTATCTATCTCTTATATTAGGGTAAGCAGATGTTGCTTGTCTCTTAGCAGCTTTATTTCTGATTAGCTTAGCAAGTAACTATAACAGGCTGTCATAGTACCTAACAGAATGACCGGCTTGCATAACCATTAGTTTGCATTTCTTAATTATCCTAAACAGTTTATGACAGTTAGTAGTAAAAGGCCGAAACATCACATTTCATTTTATTTCTTTACCTCCTAACACTTCCATCCCATTTCTCTGGGGTGGGGTGTCCTTATATAACAGTCCCTCATCTCAGTTGAGAGGTCGTATATCTATTCACTTATAGTAGGATTTTAGGTATACAGTAGAAGGTATCAATACTACAACTAACACACCAAAGGGAACTTGGACATAGGCTTCTTATTTTTAATTTTTAATTTTTCTTTATTTTTTATATATTAGTTATATTTTTTCTATTTTTTAGTCTTTTCTATCTATTGTATGCTTATTGGTTTGTTTGTTTAGTAGTTCTCTCTCCCGGGCAACGAGACACTTTTCACTGATGGTACTGCTTCGTAGATCCCCAATGAATGAAGAGGCTCTTGGCCCTCAAAGGGAAATTCTTAAAGGGAAAATTGGAAACAAAAAGGATGAGTTGTGATATTGAATAGTAAATCTTTGGTATCCGAATCCCTGGAAAAGCCTAGTGGAAGGATGTGCTATCTTCACATTGCTTCAGACAGGGTCCAGTGATACAGAAGAAAGCAACAACCTGTAAAGAGGTGTAGTCCTTCTGGTTGTGGGGCAGTGAATAGAATAGAAACAGGAGAACACAGAGTCCTTCCAGTAAATTAGAATCAGATCACCAATGTATAGGGGAGAATACAGCCCCATTTGAAAATCAAAATTAGTCACAATGAACATGCAGATGTTTTCTGATAGGTATTTGTGCCTTATGTACAAAAATCATTTGAGAAATGAATGACATAGCATATAGAACTATTTTTAATAAATATCAACATCATATACAAACATAATAATAATTAATAAAAATAAAATATTAAATTTATTTTGAATAGATAAGAATCACGAAAAGGCTGACAAAAAATAAACAAAACAACAGAGAGGCAAAGAAGAAACAAAAAGAGGAAAATTAATAAAAGGAAAATAAATTTGAAAAGGATAGGTCAAATCATCCTAAATCTTTATACAGAAATATATTTTATAGTATGAAAAAGCAGTAGCTTTGTAAAAGTACTTTTGTTGATAAATAAAATCAAGGACAAGCCATAAGGGATCATAATAAAAGAAATACATAGAACACAAATATACAAAGTAGGCTAATGTCAAGAAAATAACTGAAATAGAAGAAAAATTGTCATAATGAAATACTTTATATAATTTAATAAAAATATTTGAATATATAAATTAAGTGGATAATTTCTTTGTTATGGCCTCTATAAATTGTTACTCTTTTAATCATTGGACAGATTTAAGTACAAGACATTCAGGAAAACTTGAACTTGATCAATTATCCAGAAGTGAGTTTCTGGAATATAAACCAAGGCAGAGTTTATATTTATCCTGTTTATTATTATTAACATTTCCTTAATGATACATATTTAAAGATATGAATGCAGCACCTGAGACCTTGATTTGCTGTATATTAGCTTCCAAGTACCATTCTTGACAACAGTTTATAACTATATGAACAGAAAAATAAATATGTATGTATATTTTATTTAAAAAAGTTAAGATATTTAATGAAGGCTGCCTTCAAACCAAATTTTTAACACACACACACACACACACACACACACACACACACACATCTAGAACTGAAATCAAACAAAATATACATGACATTCTTCAAGGAAGGGAAAGTATTAAAAACCACTGATGAAGAGATTATAGGGAAAACAATTTTTCTCACTCTGCAAGAAATGCTGACACTTTCTTCATAATGATCAATTTGGGCAATCTTTTTGATCATAACATTAAATAATGATCAATTTGTGAGGAATGTTAATAATTAATTTTTCCTTAAAACATTAAATAAAAAATTTAAAGACAGTATGAAGAAGTAGATGAGTGAAGTGATAAATTATTTGAGACCTCAAGTCTGTCAGACTATTCTACAGCTGTATAATCTTTTTTACTGTCTCTGTCATATTTAACTTATATCAAATTTATAATTTAAATCATATAAAATTCACATTGATATAGGAAGCTTCAAGTTTGTTTAAGTTCACTTTTATGGCAGATATAATTAACTCTTAACCAGTATAATTGTGTGTCAAATTCATTTATAAATAAAAGAAAGCAATGTTCAAAGTAAAATTTGCTCATTTTAAACAAACAATTATTTTTAGTGGAGTAATCTTCAAATTGCATTGTATGATACTGGTGATGAAAGTCATGGCTCTGCAATGTAGCTGGGTAGGACCATGGATTGTTTTTCTCCTTTGGCTGTTGGATTGTCACTTTCAGAAACAGTGAAACATACTCTTCAGGGAAGAAGCTACCAAGTCAGTTCCATCTTGATTCCTCCAAGTCCTGTGTCAGAAGTACATTGTGTCTTCAACAACAGAATTTTACCTTTATCATCTAGGAGACAATTAGTGGTAATGGTAATAGTCTATACTATTTTTAGAATCTTCTGAACACTCCTTCCTAACAACTTTAAGTGAGGGTTTAAATGTAAATTTCCAGAGAGTGTCTGTGTAAAATATTTTAGTGTTGTAAAGTAATAAAATATAAAATGAACAACAAATTGTTCCTGTAATATCAACAACTAGTCTTCTCCAATCATTATTATAAATTTTATTGAAATATACCCTAGTTTATGACTTAGCTTATGTATTGTAATTCTTAGTTTCAAGGACAAACTAGACCTCAATTCAGAATGCATGAATGTAAGAGAAGTCTATTTCCCTTAAAAATATGGTTTTCCTAAGATTCTCTTATGAGTGTAATATGCTCTCTATATGTGTTTTAACTTCACAGTGTCACAGCTTCTTCATATTCATAGTTTTTATGAATTATTGTATTTCAACATCACAGTTCTTATTTATGGTTTTATTTATACTGCTGTAACTATTTTGTAAACCTAGTCCAGAACAATGGTATGACATAAGCTATATTTATATATTATTACTTTACAAAAGTAGTTTTCAATGTGTAATATCCCCATGAGTTTATATTTTCTCTGGACTCGAATATGTGGTTCTAGTCAGTAGTAGTAATAGGTACATAAGTATTCAGAATACTATATAATATTTTATGACTCAGACCAACCAGGAGACTGAAGGATTATAAATCAGATTTGTATATATATTTCTGTTATAAAGAAAATAGAGCTGTTATGTTTATATTTTCCAACATTGGAAGGCAAATGAAAATTTGCTTCATGAATCAAAGTGAAAAAGTACATCATTGCTTTAAATTGTTTCAGAATTCTAAGTTTCAAGCCAAACGTCATTTGAGTTTTTTTTCTTATACAAAGTCATTGTAATTATTTTCTTTATTGATACCAATGTAGTGAAATGAATATACTTGCAAACTCTATCTCATGATTTCCTTAATAACTGAAAGTGTTCCAAATCCCTAGGACATGAACTTAAATATGCTAGTAAGGAATGAATAAACATGAATACTGCAAAACATCCCTAAAAACCTTAACACAGGAAAAGCACATTCAATATCACCTGTTTCTGAAATGGGTCACTAATGTTCCTGAAATTAATTGCACTACAATAAGAATAAAATGTTACAAACACACCTTACACCTGTAACACTGCTGAGTTATGAATTATAGCAAGAACACTGAATTTGTTGATCTCTTAATTCAATATAAAATATTAATATGCAAACTTGAACTATTTTAAGCCTAACCACACTTGACCATCTCCTACTACAAATTCAACTCAGTGACTATGAAATACATAGTATATAAATATTTTTATTTATTTTTCTTATAATATTGGAAAATGTTTGCTTAAAAGTCATTAAAAACTGTGAAATATTATATGAAGCTGAGAAATTAAAGAGATGGCTAGTTTAGAGATGTGTTTAAAATTGAAGGTATCTTCCACTCCAATGGAAATAAAGGTGAGTAACAATTGTTTCAGAGTACAACTGGAGATATAAAGGCATGTCTTCACACTGTCTTTTTTGTCTAAAATCCCTTCCCAGAGGTGGAAACTCTGACAGACAATAGCCCCTGTAAAAGCTGGACACTTGAATAGGATTATTCTGATTAAGAAACTGAAATATAAAGTCCATACTTAGTTAGGGTTCCCACTGCTGCGAGACACCATGACCAAGGCAACTCTTATAAAGGATAACATTTAATTGGAGTTGACTTACAGTTTCAGAGGTTTAGTCCATTGCTGTCATGGCGGGAAGCATGGCAGCATCCAGGCAGAAAGTGCTGGAGAAGCAATGAATTCTAAGAATTCTAAATCTCCATCAAAAGGCAAGTAGGAAGGAGGAGACTCACTCCTGCAGACAGCAGGGAAGACACTTTCATTTCACACTGACAGATCATGAGCATAGAAAAACCTCAAAGCTCATTCCTACAGTGATGCACTTCCTTCAACAAGGCCACACCTACTCCAATAAGGCTACACTTCCAAATAGTGCTACTTCCTGCTGGCTAAGCATTCAAACCCATGAGTCTATGGGGCCAAACCCATTGAAGCTACCATAATATAAATATAACATATTTATATAAACACAAATTCAAAACAAGGAATGAATGACTAGGAAGAATTTTAAAACATTAAATTAAAGGATGCCAAATTAATAATACAAATTTTATGAACTCAAGGAAAGCCATAAAGACGAAAAACATAGATGAAATGTTTGTATTAGGATAATAAAGGTAAAGATTAAGATTATTATCCTGGATGATAAAGGTTCATATAACTAAATCAAAACAAACCATATATTGCTTTTGTACCATAATAATAAAATAATAGTTATGTTTTGGCAGCTAGCTTCTTTTGTATCTATCATCTATCTAACTAGCCAGCTAGCTCCACTCCTCCCAGTTCCCTGCCCTCTCCCGAAGATCCCCTCTCTCCCACATCCACTGTTCCTCTTCTGAAAACAACAGGCCTTCTAAGGATATCAACCAATTATAACAGGATCCTTTAAGACTAAGCACAAACTATCATATCAGGGCTGGACAAGGCAACCCAGTAGGAGGAAAGGGTCACAAGTTCCTGCAAAGGAGTCAGAGATACCTCCACTTCTACTATTAGGAGTTCTACAAAAATACCAATGTAAACAATTACAACATGTATATAGAGGACCTAGCTGAGACTCATGCATGCTCCATGATTGTCACTTCAGTCTTTCTGAGTCCCTGTGAGTTCTGTTTAGTTGATTCTGTGTGGCATGTTCTACTGGTGTCTTCGACCTCTCTGGCTTCTACATTAGTTTCTACACTCCTTCCTCACTCTTTGCCATGAGTTCTAGAGCCCCACCCAATGCTTGGGTGTAGCCTCTACATCTGCCACCATTAGTTTCCTGAGGATGATCAACCTCTCCGACGATCAGGTAGACACTGATCTGTGAGTATATAAGAAGATCATTGGGAATCATTTCATTTTTATCTTTGGCAGTACTGTTTAGTTCTACACTAGGTCTCTGATGCATCCAGCTTCTGGTTCCTGGCCATTTCGGCAGTGTCAGGCATGAGATTCCTCTCATGGCTTGGGACTCAAGTTAGACCAGTCATTGGTTGGCAACTCCCACAAGCTCTGAGTCATCATTGACTCAGCACATCTTGCAGTCAGAATAGGTGTGGATCATAAGTTTTGTGGTTGGGTTGCTTTCTCAGTCCCACCATTGGTAACCTTTCTTGATTACAGAGAGATGGCCTGTTCATGCTCCATATCCTCCATTACTAGGAGTTCTCACTAGGGTCAACCTCATAGGTTTCAGGAAGTTTTCACAGCTTGAGGCTTTCATATTGTCCTGTAAATTCCACCCTATTTCAATCATCTCTACCTTTTCCTTCATTCCTCCCTCCCCAACCTGATTCCTCCTATTCCCATGCCCCACCCATCCCCAGTCCACCCTCAAAATCACATTCTATTACTCTTTTTCAAGAAGATCCATGCATCCCCTTTTGTTACTTATCCTCTCTGGGACTGTGTATTGTAGTTCATCTATCCTTTATTTAAAAATTAATATCCACTTGTAAATACATACATATCATATTTGTCATTCTGGTCCTGAGTTGTCTGACTCGGGATTTTTTCTATTACCATCCATTTGCCTCCAAATTTCATGCCATTTTTTTTAGCAATTGAGTAATACTACAATGTGTATTATATACCAGGGTTCTCTATCTATTCTTTAGTTGTGGGACATCTATGTTGTTTTCAGTTTCTGAGTATTATGGATAAATCCATTAGGAACATAATCGAGCAAGTGTCCTTGTAGTACGATGGAGTGTCATTTTGGGTACATGTGCAAGAATGGTACAACTGAATCTTGAAGTAGACAGATTCCTTATTTTAGGAACCATTATATTGATTTCCAGAGTGGATGTACAAATTACCACTCCATCAGCAATAGAGGAGTGTTTCCCTTGCCCCACATCCTTGCCTTCATATGTTGTAACTTTCATTATTAATCTTATCTATTCTGACAGTTGTATGTAGAATCCCAAAGTATTTTTGGTGTGCATTTCCCTGATGACTAAAGATGCTGAATATTTCTTTAAGTGTTTCTTACTCATTTGAGATTCCTATATTGAGAATTTTCTGCTTAGTTCTGTAGCTCATTTTTAGTAGGATTATTTTGTTAGTTGATACTTAGTTTCTTGAGTCTTTAAATATTCTCGATATTAGACCTCTACTGGAGATGGAGTTTGTGAAAATACTTCTCTTTTTATAGGTTACTATTTTGTCATATGACCCTATGACAGGGTCTTTGCCTTACTGAAATTTCTCTGTTTAGTGAGTTCTTATTTATTGTCTATCTTACTGAATTCTTGGTTTAGCTCTGTACTCCATTTTTTTTTGTTTTAAAGTTTTATTTTCAAAAAATGCATGTTTCAAAATGCATCAAAATTTGTACTTATAAAGGTTTACTTATCATATGCACTGTCTATTTATAAAATTAATTATAAAAGAAATCAAGTCTCAAAGACCCCATATGCACAGAGTAGAATGGACCATTTTTTAATTGGATTATTTGGTTTGTTGGTATTTAATTTCTTGAGTTCTTTATATATTTTGGATATTAGCCCTCCATCAGAATATCTTTTCCCAATCTGTGGACTGACTTTTTGTCAGTACTATTGACAGTATCCTGGCCTTGTAGAAACTTTTAAGTTTCATGAGATTCCATTTATTAATTGAGCTTAGTGCTTGTGCTTTTGGTATTCTGTTCAGGAAGTTGTCTCCTATGCCAATGAGTTTAAGGCTTTTTCTCACTTTCTCTTCTATTAGATTTTGTGTATCCAGTTTTATGTTGAGATCTTTGATCCACTTGGACTTGACTTTTTTGCAGGGTGATGAATATGGATCTATTTGCATTCTTCTACATGTAGACATCCAGTTAGTCCAGCACCTTTTTTTTTTTTTTTTT
>CAJQZJ010004856.1:7908601-7954420 GCA_907164525.1 Lophiomys imhausi | reverse complement strand
GAGTCTTCAATTCAATTCCTTTGGTCAACCTGTCTGTTTTTATGCCAGTATCATATGATTTTTATTAGTATTGCTTTGTAGTAAAGCTTGAAGTCAGGATGGTGAATACCTCCAGAGGTTCTTTCATTGTGCAGGACTGTTTTGCTATCCTGGTCTTTTTATTTTTCCATATAAAGTTGAGAATTTTTCTTTCAAGGTGTGTAAAGAATTGAATAGGGATTTTGATGGGAATTGCTCATTTTATTGCTTTTTATTTACTAATTGATTGATTTTTTAACATTTATATATTAATTCAATTTACATCTCAATCACAGCCCCCTCCCTTCTCTCTGCTTGGTCCCATTCTCCTGCCCTCTACCCCCTATTCCTCCTATCCTTCTCCTCAGGTGAGGGGGCTCCTACATATCAGCCTCCCTCATTTCATCAGTCTCATGAGGGCTAAGAGCTTTCTCTTGCTCTGGGGTCTAACATGACAGTTCACCTAGAGTAAAGTGTCCCACTAACAGGTAACAAAGTCCATGACTGGACAATCTCCCCTCTACTTGCTAAGGAACCTCTATAAAGAGTAAGTTGCCTATCATCCATATTTGCCTAGGGGGTTCTAGGTCTAGACTAAGGTTCTTTCTTCTTCTTCTTCTTCTTCTTCTTCTTCTTCCTTCTGTTAGTGTTTCAGTCTTTGTAATCCCCTATGGACCTAGATTTGTTGGTTCTGCTGATCTTCATGACAACACCATTCTTTACAGACCTCAAATGGACAATATTCAATTTTGTATGAAAAAACAATATTCATTATATGGAAAACAAAACACCCAGGAAAGCTAAAACAACCTGTACAATAAAAGAGCTTCTGGAGCTATCACTACTATTTCTTATTTTAAACTGTACTTCAGAGCTATAATAATAAAAACAGCATGGTTTTGGCATAAAAACAGACACATTGATCAATAGAATTTAACTGAAAACTCAGACATTATCTACTCAGAAATGGACACCTGATTTTTTTATAAAGAGGACAGGAATACATAATGGAATAAAAAAAGGACCTTCAACAACTGACAGCTAATTCTAGCCTGACATCCTGGAAACTACCACTTAAAAAAATAATAATTAGGTATATAAGTTATATATTTCTTTAAAAGATCACAGTGTTTGTTTAAATTTGCATGGTGATATTTAATTAATAGTCCCTTAATTCTCATGGTAATTTGTTCCATATGAATGAGCAGAATTGACTACTGTCAATAACTAAGAGTTAAATACAGATTATATGCTTTAGAGGAAGCAGTTCTCCATTTCTTATGACGGTGATGCAATCCATAAAGTGTTTTTTTTTTTTTTTTTTTTTTTTTGCTCATAGCTGAGATTGTGATTGTGATTCTCTATATAGTTTTATTAGTCTTGATCACATATGCCCAAAGTGTGTCTAAGATGAATTCCAGACTAAAAGTCATGAAGCCCCATCACTAAATGTTTTGAATCAGTTAAACTTTGAAGAATCTAAAACATATTAAGTTTACTTTTATATACAAATATTATAGAAGTATATTTAATGTGTTCCAGGTCACATTTTAATTTTGCATAGAAAGTCTTTGTTTAGTGAATAAGTGGTAGTATTTAATATTTTCATTGATACTAAACTGTCTTGTATCACCTTTATTAATCTGCGGTCTGTAAATTATTGAACTTATTTTTATTTATTTGGTTAAAGTCTACCACTTTCTATTACTAGTCTGGAACTCCATTCATAATGTAAATTAGTAGAAAAATTTAATACCTGTTATATAATGTGCTTATAGTTTAAATATTGTTGCTAATATTATCCCTGGTGAGAAGTAAGCAAATGCCTACTTATTTCAGCCAAATAATTGACAACAGGTAAAATAGGCCACTAAATGGCCACTAAAGTCCAGATTAGTGAATCACTGAGTTTTATTAGCACTGCATACAGAATTATGGGAGAGGGGTTACTTCCAGTGGGAGAAATATCTCAAAGACAGTTGCATCACCAACCCACCTGGACATGGATGATGGTTAACAAAAGGAGGAAACCTCAGGCTTATGGCATAACTTATAAACAGCTGGAAAAGTTGAAGGAGCTTTCTTCTAAAAGACTCACTTGATTTAAGCTGGTTCCTGTCACCTCAGCAAATCTGTCTCACAGAAAACTCAATTGCTCCATCTTCTAAGCAATTTGACTGGTCTGAGAATGCCTCTCCATAATCCTTACTATGCCTATAAATTAGATAAGAGAGAGGTATACAGTGAAACTGGTCAGTTACAAGGACTTCCTGAAACTATTGATTGGTTTACTTCCTGAGCTTGAAATTTTCCTTTAGGATAAAATATCTTACCTCCCTTCAGAAAATAATGTCTTAATGAGTTTACCTCAAAGATGGAATGTTTTATTTGGAGGAAATTGCTACATAAAACATATATAATAATTCTTATAACTCATAGCTCCAAAGTAAGATACAGAATATATTTTTATAATCCTGCTATTAGAATATGAGCCTTGTTAAGAATAATTGTCCAAAAAACATGCATGATCTGGACCTAAGCCCCCTAAACACATTTAACTGAAAGGCATCTCAATCTTCAGGTCAATTATCAAGTAAGTGGAGCAGAAACAGTTCCTTTTATAGACACAATTGCCTATTTGAGACTCACCTTACCCTAGATGGCCTTCCCTCAGTGGAAGAGGATGTACTTAATCCTTATGTGACTTGAAAGCTGGTATGGGTTGATGGTGGAGCTCCCTTTTTCTGAGGAGAAGGGGAGGGGAAAAAGGGGGAGAAAGTGGGAGGGTGGGAACAGGTGGAGTGGAGGGAGCGGGTTATAATCAGGACATAAAATGAAGAAATGAATAAATACACTAAAAACAAAACAGAAAAGGAATGGTGTTACAATATTCTATTGTATCATGGCATTTAATGAACTTTGCCAAAAAATACATAGTGATAAACAATAAATATTCTCTCTATTGAGATATTGCACAGGGGAAAGGTGGCATTATATGTGTTAGTCTTTAGATACTCAAATGTAGATATTTTAAATCAATACTATTCAAATGGAGTAGCTTTATACCATGTATCCTCTGCAAACTTTATAATAGCAACATAATAATGATTTGATATATTATGTAACATGACCCCCAATTGAAACTACAACCTTACCAACAATGACATTTATTAATAACTATAAATTGTTATACTAGGCCAGAGGAGCAGCCAGTGGCTGCAGGGCTGCACGGGAGGCTGGCAGGCCTGATTTGCCTTAGCTAGAAGCCTATAGGTCTAGCTGGGCAGCTGTCAGGGCTTGGAGGGAGGCCAAAGTGCCTGGCTTGCCTAGCTGGAGGCCTCTGACAGGAGGCTTGAAGACTTTGTGAGCCTGCAGGATTGGAAGGACTGTCCCACCTTAGCTGGAGGCCTGAAATCCACAGTGGCCTTTTTAACAAATAATTAAATACACCAAGACCCTTTAATGTTCAAAGCTTAGCCTTAGTTGAGATTCTCAACTGCTACCTGACCACCTAATCCCAACCAGCTAGGTGACTTGCTATACCTTCAGAGCTCACACCAAAATATGCTGCTGCTTCAGAGTCTTGCCAGGAAGAGAGCTTCCTCTGTGTAAAACCCAGGGTTTCTTTCTTCATCTCAGGAAGTCCCATCTTCCTATAATCTATCTGCCCATCTAATAGGCCATCAGCAACTTTTATTTACCAATCAGAGAATGCATAAGAAAGGGCAATAACTAGATCTCTGAGCAATGAAATCAGCCTATGAGTACCAATGTATTAGACCTTCCTCCAACACCAAATTCTCATAAATAAATTTCTAGTGATCTTATTTAAGTGTATACCTTGTTTCTGATTTTTTAAATACCTAAACTCTTTCAAGAATATAAATTAATTTGATAGAATGCATGGTGGCCTATTCTAAATAAATATATTCTTTTAAAATTTTATAATAAGGCAGAAGAGAGTTCATAATTAATTTTTAATTTTTAAATAAAGTATCTTTAAAAAATGTGTTGTTTCATTGCTTTTGTTGTTTATTGGAATTATCAAGTCCTATTGCCTATATCCATTCCAAAAGGTAAAATGTTCCATGTATGTGCTCTCATATGCAAAAAGGACCTGACTCCATGTTGCTAATGAATTTTCAGAATACAGTGTATACTGGAAACACTGAAATGTATTGTGATGTATGATGTAAGAGTTGATGATTTTTTGATATGTGTATAATTTTAAACTGAACCATCACTTCAGCTTCTTATTCATAATTTCTGTGTATGCAGTCGTAAGAGTCAGTTCTGGCCTATCATGGTTTGCCGAGATGGAATTCAGTATGTCAAGCTCATAGGACAAGTATGGTAATCCCTCTGACATCGTCTGCTTCTTAGAATAGAAAATTTCCATCCCACAAAAATATTAATTTTGGAATGAATTAAAATGTATCAATTTACTCTCACATTAATTAGTGCTTAAGGGTCTGTACAAATAAAAAATAAATAAAAGAGAAGAAGTATGTTAAAATTAAAAGCTACTTCTTTGGATCATGCAAGTCATAATGAACATTCTGCACTGATGACCAAATTTAACATTTCTATATTTTTCAAAGGGGATAATTTAAGAATACATTGCCTTTTGTATGATAAAACTGCTATAAATTTCATAGAATACAGGGAATTTATATAATAAACTCAGATAAATCATTGAAGTCTTGTCTGGAAGAGTAACTATCATCTATCATGTGTATTTCTGCTTCTTTTTAATTGTTTAGACACTGGTTTAGAAAAATTAGTAAAAGGAAAGAGAAATCATTACTGATTTAATGGACATATGAGACAATGAGGAATCTCTGATACTATTAGTAGTAGGGATAACCCTTATTAATATATTGAAAGATGAATTTTTAACATTTAAGAGCAATAATAAACATAAGCAAGATTAGCTCCTATTTCTGCAATTCCATCCCAATGATTCAATCAGAGAAATGAAATCATAGGTCAAGAAGTGGACTTATGTAAAAGGTTATTATGGCTCATTTGAACCAGCAAAAAATAGTCATGGAATATGCCCATCAGAAAGTGAACTCACATACATTAGCATATGTTCTCATAAATGGATATGACTTAGTGTTTAAAAATGACTAAAACATCTCTTCTTTGAAGATCTGGTAGAATTCTGAGCTCTGGAATTCTACTGTAGCAAAGAGAAGCACAACAGTGGATTGAATCTGTGGATGTGAAGACATTGCCTACTCTACATTTGGCCCTTGGTTGGTCACAAAGTACCAGCCATCTCTGGCATTTTGCTGAGTGATTAGCCTTTTGTGACACACTTTCTAGCACAAGCCAGTGTTGAATCTGGTTTATGAGTCCAGCAGCTAAGAGTAATTCAACTCAATTCATTAAGTATCAATTGAGTGTCTACCACATGTTACACCATGCCAAAAGATGATAAGACAAGGACTCGCCAAAAAAATCACAATCAGCAAGAGGCAAGTCATCCTAGAACACTTAAAACAATTATGTGACAGTGTCCCTATGACCTCATCAGTCTGCTCATGCTTCACTACCAGGCTCTATGGAGGATTCAGCTTACTGAGCTCAATGCAAACCAAAGGGTTAAAATAGTGAGTAGTGTTCTTGGAATGCCAGGCTCTGAGATTTGTTTTAATCCTGTGTGTATTGCTAAACAAATAAATAAACAATAGAAACAAAAAGGCTAAAATATTAACATTGAGTCTAAATATTACAATAAGCTACCTTCTATAGAAACACAGAAATCTAATGACAATGAACATGTAGCTCATGGTGATGGTTCATTATAACATGTAATACTGAAGTGATAATTGATAAGTCCTTACTTTACATTTTGCAAATTTTGTCTATAATGTGGCTGCTAAGGAAAAGTGAATATACAAACAAATTCTTTAGTAATAATATTTGGTTGCATAGATAATTTATTTTAAATTTGGATGTATTGGGGAGCAGACTCAAGATGAGGAGAGGACCAAAATAAAATATGAACAGTGATACTATTATTCTATGATGAGTTTGAGTCAAAGTTTAAATATTACATAAGTTAATGTGCTATATGGCCTGGTGAATAAACACAATTATATATAATAATTTACAAAAATAGATATCAAAGACTTTACATACATAAAATATTATCAACATCCGATCTTTCCAGGAAAGATTGCACAAATGTCAGTAAGAGTAGATTTCCCAAGAGTGCACAGTCTGCCTCTTACACATACTACAACAAAATTAAAAACATATGTAAGAACAAGACATTCTACAAGAGGAGATTAGTAATGATGTTTGATAATACAATCACTTTAACAAAATGTAAATTCTTTTAGATTAAATAAAGCAAAAAGCATAAAATATTATGTATGGATTAATCACAAATATTTAATGAATGTAGAGCAAAGTCACATATAACCTATTACAAGAAGAAGTGTGATAATTATCATCTACTAAAAGCATTGTTCATAGCCAAAGATGATAAGCCATTTGAGTCAATGGCTCCCATAATTTCTGTTATGTGAGCAGGAAATAAAACTGCAGTAAGGAGAAAATCAGTGAGGAAAAAATATGACATGCTACCTCTGCCATTGGTTCATTGGTGTTATGCAAGGGCTGAGTAGCAGAGATGCCTCCAAGGAAATGAAAGATTATCGACACACACTTAAATGATTATTTCTTAAAATAATCATTTTGTCAGAGTTTAAAACTTCATGATAAATAATTTGAAAACAGTAGATTTCTTTCTTTCTTTCTTTCTTGCCTACCTTCTTTTTATCCTTTAGTTAGCACATCTATCATGCCTGCTGCCAATCTCCACTTATATCACACCTAGTTAATTTGGCCAATGCCAGTATACAATGAAACCAGGCTGCTGTCCAGTTATCCAATAATTCCCTATCTTTCTCGCACATAAATGCATATACATTTTGTTGGTTCTATTTTTTTACGGAACCCTGAGTGTATATGCCTGGTCTGCCTGCAAGCCATTTTCTACCAGATCAAAAAAACCTCCTGCTCTACATGCTCTACATGTTCTACCGATCAATGGGGAAAAAATGATAAGATTCTCCCATTACAAGTCATTCTAATTAATTGTAACCAATATTAATTTATGTCCAGCAGGAAGCTTCTTTGTTCTTATTTCCTCTACATTTTATATGTTACATTGTTAACTACCAAATACCTTGTCACATACTTCTCTCTTTATAAGGCTGTAAATATCCAAACAAATTTCAAATTAAAAATTTAAGGAATTATGTGTTCATAACAGGAAAATGATGAGTTTTTTCACTAAAAAAGGATCCACTGAGGGGAACTGAGTGCCAAGTGCTCAAATCTGTACATGCTTAATAAGAATAGATTAACTTTAGAAAAAAAACTTCTTTAAATTATTATAGACATAATAGAAGATCGTCAATATTAATTAACTTCAGAGTTCATACCCTTTCTTTGAGTTCTATCTCCTTAAAAACTCTAATTTCTGTTGCATCCTATAACACATGATCTTAATATATTAAAAGCTACTCTTGATCTCTGCTGTTATACATTTTTACTAACTCCTAAAAGAAACACTTAAAAATAAACTGAAGGGGATCCAAGATGGCGGCAGCCTGCTCGGACATATTTTGATTTCGGGGTTAACAGTCACAGGGTGGCGAGTGTTGCAGGATGCTGCAAAAATGACTCGAACCCTTCTAAATCTCACCCAACCACCCAGGGTACCTGGGCAGGACTCTCCTTCCCGCTCTCGGACACGCAAGGAAGCCCCTGGACCCGGGAATCAGGATCCCCCATCCCCCACTAGAAGAGACTCTGGGTAAGTTCCAATTTAATACCCAGTGGGCAGATTCAGATCCCATGCAGAGATAATCCCCACATTACTGGGCACCCCCAGGTCTTGCACAGACAATCCAGCTGTCTGGTGAAAGGTTGCGACCCTTGGAAGTGAGCACAGCTCGAAAGTGCCTTCAGACTGCAGATCGCAACCCACTGCTGTGACGTCACTGGCAAGTTTCCAAGCCTTGGGAGCGGCAAGGCCATTGGGGGTGAAGGACAGGTTTACCCACCATAGGAACCAACCCCGGGCAAACTGCAAGATATTTGAAACTGTCCTATATTGGACTTTTGTACTAGTACTGGCCCTTCCAGCGGGAAACCAGAGCTCACTTGTACACAGCTCCACCACTTGGATTAGTTAGGTCTCCACCTAGGTGGCGGGGCTGAATGACTCACCTCATAGGGGTGGAATAAGGCAACTCGAATCCTACACCAAAAGGCCCCTTTGGATCCAAGTCCAGAAGACAGATAAAAAATTCCACATGGCCAGAGGCCCCAGACCAAAAGAAAAAAAAAAAAGGACAGAGTGAAATGACTCCAACAAAAGAAAGCAACACTATTCCACCCAGCCCGAACCACCTCACCACAGCTGAAACACACAAAAACAATGGCAATTCTACATTATGGAAAGTGATAGAGTCCCTTCAAGAAGAACTTAAATCTATGAAGGAATTCAAAGAAGCCACAATTTTACAAGTCAAAACAACGAATAACACCAATAAAGAGCTCCAAGCCAAAGTAACTCAGCTTGAACAGGAAAAGGACAGAGCAATGAAAGATTTCCAGGCAAAAACAAGCAAACTGGAGAAGGAAATATATGAAATGAACAATACCATTCAAGACATGAAAATAGAAATGGAAACAATAAAGAAAACACAGTCAGGGTTAAAAGAGGAAATGGAGAATCAAGAGAAGAGAACAGGAACTACGGATGTGAGAATCAAAAATAGGATGCAAGAGATGGAAGTCAGGATCTCAGGCATGGAAGATTCGATGGAAGAAAACAGTACAACATCCAAAGAAAATGAGAAAGCTAAAAAATCTCTCACCCACAACATCCAAGAAATCAAGGACTCAATGAAAAGACAGAACCTAAGAATTATAGGCATAGAGGAAAGAGAAGACTCCCGACTCCATGGTCCAGGAAATATCTTCAACAAAATCATAGAAGAAAACTTCCCAAACCTAAAGAAAGAGATACCAGTAAAAATCCAAGAGGCTTACAGAACACCAAACAGATTAGACCAGAAAAGAAACTCCTCTCGCCACATAATAATAGAAACTCCAAATGTAGAGAACAAAGAAAGGATATTAAAAGCTGTAAGAGAAAAAGGCCAAGTCACATACAATGGCAGACCCATCAGAATCACGCCTGACTTCTCCTCAGAAACTTTAAAAGCTAGAAGGGCCTGGACGGATGTCCTGCAAGCCCTGAGAGAACATAGGTGACCAGCCAGACTACTATACCCAGCAAAACTCTCTATCAATATAGATGGAGAAAACAAGCTATTCCATGACAAAATCAAATTCAAACAATATCTCCCCACAAATCTAGCTCTACAGAAGATCCTAGAGGAAAATTACAACACAGAGACGATAACTACACCCAAGAAAACAGAGGAAATAGAAACCTCCACAGTAACTAAACAAAAAGAAACACAAGACAGCCAGCTATACCAAAATAATGAGAAATAATAGCACCTGGTCATTAATATCCATCAACATCAATAGACTCAACTCGCCAATAAAAAGACACAGACTTAGAGACTGGATCCGTAAACAAGACCCATCTTTTTGATGTATACAAGGAACACATCTCACTATTGAAGATAAACACTATCTCAGAGTAAAGAGCTGGGAAAAGGTTTTCCAAGCAAATGGACCCAGGAAACAAGCTGGAGTAGCCACCCTAATATCAAACAAAATAGACTTCCAATTGAAGTTAATAAAAAAAGACAGAGAGGGGCATTACATACTCGTTAAAGGAAATATCCACCAAGGGAACATCTCAATATTGAACATCTATGCCCCAAATACAAAGGCACCTGCATTTATTTAAAAAAAAAAATGCTTCTAAAACATAAATCACACATCGATCCAAACACTTTAATAGGGGGAAACTTCAACACCCCACTCACAACTATGGACAGATCATCAAGACAGAAGCCAAACAGAGAAATAATGAGTCTAATAGAGATCATGAACCAAATGGACATAACAGATATCTACAGAACGTTTCACCCAAACACAAAAGAATACACCTTCTTCTCAGCACCTCATGGAATCTTGTCCAAAATCAATCATATGGTTGGACACAAAGATAGCCTCAACAGATACAAAAAAATTGATAAATTCCTTGTGTCTTACCAGACCACCATGAAATAAAGCTGGATTTCAATAGCAAAAGAATCAACAGAAAGTCTACACTCACATGGAAATTGAACAACTCTTTACTAGAGGATCACTGGGTCAGGGAAGAAATAAAGAAGGAAATCAAAGACTTCTTAAAATCCAACGAAAATGAAGACATAACATACCCAAACCTATGGGACACAATGAAAGCTGTGCTACGAGGAAAGTTCATAGCACTAAGTGCCTTCAAAAAGAAAATTGTGACAGCTCATATTCGCGAATTAACAGCTAAACTGGGTGAATTGGAAAAAAAAAAGCAAACATTCCCAAGAGGAGCAGAAGGCAGGATATCATCAAACTTAGGGCTGAAATCAACAACTTAGAAACAAAAAGAACTATACAAAAAATCAATGAAACCAAGAGTTGGTTCTTTGAGAAAATCAACAAAATAGATAGACCCTTAGCCAAATTAACTAAAAGACAGAGGGAGAAAACACAAATCAACAAAATCAGAAATGAAAAGGGTGAAATAACAACAGACATTGAGGAAATCCAGAGAATATTTGGATCCTTCTTTAAAAATCTATACTCCACCAAATTTGAAAACTGAAGTGAAATGGACAATTTTCTTGATAGATTCCACCTACCGAAGATAAATCAAGATCAGATAAAAAGATTAAACAGCCCTATAACCCCTAAGGAAATAGAAACAGTCATTAAAAATCTCCCAACCAAAAAAAGCCCAGGGCCAGATGGCTTTAGCATGGAATTCTACCAGACCTTCAAAGAGGAGCTAACACCAATACTTTTCAAACTCTTTCACCAAATAGAATCTGAAAGAACATTGCCAAACTCATTCTATGAGGCTACAGTCACCCTGATTCCTAAACCACACAAAGACCCAAAAAGAAAGAGAACCTCAGACCAATCTCCCTCATGAGCATAGATGCAAAAATACTTAATAAAATACTAGCAAACCGAATTCAAGAACACATCAAAAGTATCATACACCATGATCAAGTAGGCTTCATCCCAGGAATGCAGGGATGGTTCAACATATGAAAGTCTATCAACGTCATTCACCATATAAAAAAGATGAAAGAAAAAACCACATAATAATCTCGCTAGATGCACAAAAAGCATTTGACAAAATCCAACACCCCTTCATGCTAAACGTTCTGGAGAGAACGGGCATACAAGAACTGTACCTAGAAATAATAAAGGCAATATACAGCAGGCCAGTGGCCAACATCAAATTAAATGGAGAGACTTGAAGCATTTCCTCTAAACTCAGGGACAAGACAAGGATGTCCACTTTCATCATATCTCTTCAATATAGTACTTGAAGTTCTTGCTAGAGCAATAAGACAACTAAAGGACATCAAGGGGATAAACATTGGAATCGAAGACGTCAAATTATCCCTATTTGCAGATGATATGATACTATACATAAGCAACCCCAAAAATTCCACCAGAGAACTCTTACAGCTGATAAACACCTTCAGCAAAGTGGCTGGATACAAAATTAATTCAAAAAAATCAGAAGCCCTTCTTTATACAACGAACAAATGGGCTGAGAAAGAAATAAGGGAAACAACTCCCTTCACAATAGCCACAAACAACATAAAACACCTGGTGGTAACTCTAACCAAGCAAGTAAAGGACCTGTACAACAAGAACTTCAAGCCCTTGAAGAAAGAAATGGAAGAGGCCTTTAGAAGATGGAAAGATCTCCCATGCATATGGATAGGCAGGATCAACATAAAAAAAAATGGCCATTCTACCAAAAGCAATATATAGATTCAATGCAATTCCTATCAAAATACCAACACAATTTTTTATAGACTTAGAAAGAGCTATTCTCAATTTCATATGGAACAACAAAAAGCCCAGAATAGCTCAAGCAATCCTGTATAATGAAAAAACATCTGGAGGTATCACCATCCCATATTTCAAGCTGTACTACAGAGCAATAGTTGTAAAAACAGCATGGTATTGGTATAGAAACAGACCAGTAGATCAATGGAATCAAATTGAAGATCCAGAAATAGACCCACACACTTATGGCCACCTAATTTTTGACAAAGAAGCCAAAAACACACAATGGAAGAAGGACAGCATCTTCAACAAATGGTGCTGGTGCAACTGGATGTCCACTTGTAAAAGAATGAAATTAGACCCATACTTATCACCTTCTACAAAACTTAAGTCCAAGTGGATCAAAGACCTTAACATAAGGCCGGTCACACTAAATCTACTAGAAGAAAAAGTGGGAGAGAAACCTCGAAATCATTGGCACAGGTGACAACTTACTGAACAGAACACCAACAGCTCAGGACCTGAGATAAATGGGACCTCATGAAACTGAAAAGCTTCTGTAAGGCAAAAGACACTGTCATTCGAACAAAGTGGCAGCCTACAGACTGGGAGAAAATCTTCACCAACCCCACATCTGACAGAGGGCTAATATCCAAAATCTACAAAGAACTCAAGAAATTAAATGCCAAGAAACCAAACAATCAAATCAAAAAATGGGGGACAAATATAAATAGAGAATTCACAAAGAAGGAATCCCTAATGTCTGAGAGACACTTAAAGAAATGCTCAACATCCTTAATCATCAGAGAAATGCAACTCAAGATGACTCTGAGATTCCATCTCATACTTGTCAGAATGGCTAAGATCAAAAGCTCAAATGACAGCACATGCTGGTGAGGGTGTGGAGAAAGGGGTACCCTACTCCATTGCTGGTGGGAGTGCAGGCTTGTGCAACCACTATGGAGGTCAGTCTGGTGATATCTTAGAAAACTTGGAAAAGCTTTGCCTCAGGACCCAGCCATACCACTTCTGGGTATACACCCAAATGCTTCTTCATGGAATCATAAAGAAGTTTCCTCATCTATGTTTATAGCAGCCTTATTTGTAATAGCTAGAAACTGGAAACAACCCAGATGTCCCTCAACAGAAGAATGGGTTAAAAAACTGTGGTACATCTAACAACGGAATATTATTCAGCTATCAGAAAAAATGAAATTATGCAATTTGCAGCCAAATGGATAGAACTAGAAAAGCTCATCCTGAGTGAACTAACCCAGACTCAGGACACATATGGCATCTATTCACTTATAGTAGGATTTTAGCTATATAGTAGAAGGTATCAATAGTACAACTAACACACCAAAGGGAACTTGGACACAGACTTTTTATTTTTTATTTTTATTTATTTATTTATTTATTATATTTTTTTAGATTTTTTTCTATTTTTTATTCTTTTTTATCTATTTGTCTGCTCATTTTTTTGTTTGTTTTTTAGTTCTCTCTCCCGGGCAATGAGACACTTTTCACTGTTGGTACTGCCTCGTAGACCCCCAATGAATGAGAAGGCTCTTGGCCCTCATATGACCTCTCAAATGAGATGAGCGACAGTTATATAAAGACACCCCACCCCAGAGAAATGGGATGGAAGGGTTAGGAGGTAAAGAAAAAAAAATGAAATGTGATGTTTTGGCCTTTTACTACTAATTGTCATAAACTGTTTAGGATAATTAAGAATACAAACTAATAGTTATGCAAGCCAGTCATTTTGTTAGGTACTATGACAGCCTATTATAGTTATTTTCTAAGCTAATCAGAAATAAAGCTGCTAAGAGACAAGCAACATCTGCTTACCCTAATATAAGAGATAGATAGGGCCTCTTCAAAAACCTCAAGAGATCTGCAGAATATGGCATTCAAAGATGTTTTTGTAACTTTAGATTTTTTTATATCAAGACATATCAACTCCTGACAGCACCCCCTATTCTACCCCAAGTAGAAGATGAGCATCGAAGAATCTCCAGTGGGAGATGATTGAATTAGTCACAAGCATATCTCTTTGTAGGAAAAGCTCCAACTGTAGACAGAATGCTGTCCAGAAAGGACGAAACCTGGAAGCAGGTAAGTCGACAGCCTAGCTCTGCCAAGACAGGGTAGGCAAGTCCTTCATAACCTCTGCTCTACAATAAATGTCTGTCAGAAAAACGGGGCCAAACGGCTGAAAATTGATGCTGTAATGTATGGAGAGAAAATGGGAACTGTCCAGGCAGCTACTGGTATGTCATTTCTTAGTTTTGGAAGCTGCAGGCCCTGTACTTCCTTGAAAAATCAGTTATATTTATCCCTCTCAGGTTTCTGAAGTGGTTGAAAAATAGTTAGCTAGAGTCTCATAATTAAATTTTGAGTTGTTTAAGAGTCAAGAGAGTGTTATTGATCTAAGAAGATGCTTTTAAAATTGTGTTGCAAGTTAGTATGAATGTTGAGTTAGATATAGAACATTAAACTCATGGAGATTGTTAGATAGTAGAATGTTAAAGTCAAGTGTCAAATACATATGGACTGGACATTGGGAATGTACGCTAAGCCATATAACTCTCATAATTGTGGCCTAATTACCTCTGTTGTTTTGTATTGTATCTATTATTATAAGAGAAAGAGCCATTTGTTGGACTGAAAGGGGGAGCTGTTGGGGGAAATAAGATATACCTTAAACTTTAAAAAAAAAAAGGGAAGAGGATGGGGGGTTGAGGGTGGGAGGGTGGGACTGAAGTGGGGAATAGGAAGAGGACTGCGATTGAATTGTAACTTGAAGAAATAAAAAATAAAGGAACAAAAAAATAAAAAAAAAAAACTGAAAATACCACTCCTGGGTATACATCCAAACGATTCCTCACCAAACGAAAAGAACAGCTCCTCATCAATGTTCATAGCAGCTTTATTTGTAATAGCTAGAAACTGGAAACAATCCAGATGTCCCTCAACCGATGAATGGATTAAAAAAGCTGTAGTACATTTACACAATGGACTACTACTCAGCCATCAGAAACAAGGAAATCATGTAATTTGCGGCCAAATGGATGGAACTAGAAAAGCTCACCCTGAGTGAGCTAACCCACCCAGAAAGATGCACATGGCATCTATTCACTTATAACTTGATTTTAGACGTATAGTGCAGGATAACTATCCTACAAGCAACAAACTAAAAGGAACTGGAACATAGACTTGGTTATTTGTTCGTGGGATACTTTACCCTAGTGGAGCTGCTCTTAGCCCTCATATGTCTGTTGAACTGAAGGGGCTGATATGAAGGACACCCCACACCAGGGGAGTAGGATAGGTGGAAGAAGGGGGTTAGGGTGGGAGGGTGAGATGTTGGACCTTGGAGGGGGTAGAGGGAGGGGACTGTGATGGACATGTAAATTTAAGTGATAAATAAACATTAAAAAATAATAATCTGAGAATAATGATCTAACAATTCATTCTAAGAATAAAAGGTTAGGTTCTAAAATTGTTATAGGTAATATATCCTGAACTTTGATAACAAAGATAACTCATTCTGACAAGTTGAGAGTTTAGAAACCAGCTAATTGAGACTTGAATGTTGGCCAGGTGTGGTGGCACATACCTTTAATCCCAGCTCTTGGGAGGCAGAGGGAGGCTTATCTCTGAGTTCAAAGCCAACCTGGTCTGCAGAGTGAGTCCAGGATTGCCAAGGCTACACAGAGAAATCCTGTCTAAAAAAAAACATGGATGCCAAAATAAATTAAATTTAACCAGAGCTATTAGAAGAAATTTATTTTCTTGGTAACAGTTTATGCTTTAAAACTTTTCTTAGAGAAATTTCTTTCTGCAAGTAAACGTGTTTGTGTGTGTGTGGGTGTATGCGTGTATGTGTGTGTGTATGCGTGTATGTGTGTGTGTGTATGTGTGTGTGTGTGTTTGTGTGTGTATGTGTATGTGTGTGTATGTGTGTGTGTATGTGTGTGTATGTGTGTATGGTGTGTATGTGTATGTGTGTGTGTGTGTGTGTGTGTGTGTGTGTGTGTGTGTTACTATACCATCTATAACACAGTTTAGTACCATGAAGTATTTGTATTCTGGATCTGAACTTCTTCTAGGTCAAGAGTCCCAAATCACTGCCTGTTTCTATTGTTTAATTGGCAGCCATTATTTATATATGTCGTGTGCATTTAGTATGATGCATAGAAGCTCTGTCTATTCATCAAACCTGCTTCCCTACCCCAACATCATGCAACGTTTTATCCTCTAGCAATCTTAATTCTCTCCTTATTCCTGTATCTCTGTCTCTCTTGAATATATAGATTCAAGCATTTGTACACTTGAAGATTATAATTATTGTTAAAAATGTTTTCATTTGTTTATGAAAATGTGAGAATACTGAATAAACAGAACACCTGCCACTGCAATTACAATTTAAGATGGCACCTTAGACATGAAAAAAAAATGAAATTGGTTTTAAGAAATCAAATTAACCACCACAATATGCACACAATAGAGAGGAGAATTTCATTACTTAGTTTGCTTAGAAACCAAAACAAATGTTAAACATGCTTCCAATGGAAATTTGTAAGAACTTAAAACTGCCCATTCCTTAGAATGAGTCACTGAGTCTACTCTGTCATTGGAATATACCTTTATTCTCAATCACTTAATTACTTTAACACATCTTCTGAAAATATTTAATATTTACAAAATAAGCAAATTATTCCTTCAAATTTTATATATTGATATATCTTAAACAATAAAAATAATTGTCTTTGTTTTGGAAAGATGGTTGAGCTGCTAAGAGCTCTTGCTGCTATTCCAAAGAGCCCAGGTTCTGTTTCCTTCCCCCTGTCAGGAGGCTTATAACCACTTACAACTCAAACTCTAAAAGATCTAATACTCTCTTTTAACTTCTGCAGCTACCTGGCATGCAAGAGATAAAACAGAAGTACACATATATAAAAATTTAAAAATCTTAAAAAAATAATATTCTTGTTTTCTAAATTTGGTTGGTAACTAATATCTCAAATTATTTTAATTATTAATTCACATAATTCATGTTTAAACTCTTCTGTTTGAATTTTCTATCTCATGATGTGTTCTGTTATTATTTTTAATGAGGAGTTCACTTAGACTATTGAGTTTATCATCTTATTTTCTGGGATATTCATTCATTAAGTAATTCTCTTCCTTTCACAACTATTATTCATGACAGGATTATAAATTATTTCAAACGTTTTGTGTTTGGGTGTTTTTTTTTCTCATCTCACCATTTGGTTATTTAAGAATCTACTTTGCAATGTAATAGAAATTTGATATATTTCATTGTTAATTTTAAGTTAATCCCATAATTAGTTAATATACCATTAAGATAAAATTATTGATTTGCTTCTTAGCCCAGAATAGGATAGATTAAATGTTTCAACATGTGTACCTGTAAAAAATTTTTGGACTCAATTCAACTATTGATCTATATTCATAACAACTTAGTTATTTTCTGTTTCTTGTCCATTTGTTTAATCAGCTATTGAGAAATCTTTTTAAGTTCCTCTAACATGGTTTTAGATTTTTCTATTCACTAATTTTCAGATTTTAACTATATAGTATTTCAGGAACTATCATTAGGACATAATGGTTTGCATTTATTTTTATAACCTCATGGTGAATTATTAAGTATTATTGTAACTTTTAACTGTTGTAAAGTTATTCACTTCCTTAGAATGATAAACAACTAGCAAATATGGTTTCTAGGACAGAACTGACATTAAGCCCGGTGTCAAGGTCAAGACAACCTCAATGCCATGCTTCATGTCAAAGCCAGCATCAGGGTGGAGATCCCGGCCCTCAGATGTTTCTTCCATTCTGTCATTGCCACAATGCAGCACACTGTTCTCCCCCAGTTTTATTTCCTAATGACCATTATCATTAGGTATGCCCACTTTAGTTTTTCAGTAGGTAGTTTTCCTGACAACCTTGATCATAATTCACAAAACCGGCCACTTAATACTTGTCTTATTAATGAAGTGAAGTTTAATAAGCAGATCTGTCTTTAAGCATACATTTCAGGAACACTGTCTAATTTATGTGGCATTCATCATTCATCATATATAAAAATTCTTACAATGAGTTGATGAGGTGATATTATGCATCTTAAATGGTAGTTGGTCCTGCTTGCTGTCTATTACTTTGATTTCTAATCTCTGATTGGTTGAATAAATGCTGAGGCCTGAGATTGGGCAAAGACAAAGGGAGGCAGGACTAAGGTGTGAGGGCTTCTGAAGAGAAGAAGCCTTGAGTAGTGTAAGCCTCCGGTAGGTTAAGTAGAAGAAGCCTCCAGGAGTTAGAAGTAGAAGGAGTAGAAGCAGCAAGAGCAGGAAGGAGGACACACGCCATGGGTGAGAGAAAAGAATGTCATTCCACGTGGACTGGAACATAAACATGGTGTGAGAAATAACAGCCCAGGGATTGGATGTGTGTTTGGGGTCATATTTGGGGAATAGAATCAAGAGCTAGCATAGATGGGCCAAGATTGCTCAATTCAGGCCAAGGCTTCTTAAAATCCACCAGGTGACAGTGTGCTTATTTATAATAAGTGTGTTAAGGATTAACAACTGCTGAACCAATCAAATATAATATAATTACTAAGTAATAATTAATTATTTCTGCAATGAGTGGAAAAGAATTCTTCAAATGACTAAATATTATACAACTAACATTAAATTCCCTAAAAGTTAAATCAGAATAGTCTTTTCACACTAATTCCACAACTTTCAATTGCAGAGATCCATTGAAAGTTATAAAAAACAATAAAACAAATGAATCCATATATATATATATATATATCCCTTTCTGAATTCAAATATAAACAGCAATCATGACTTTCTACAATAATATATTTAAGAATCCTTTTACCTTCTGAGATTTATTTCACTCACGATAGAATTTTCTAGATGCTAAAACTCAGATCTCACAAAGCTCTCAGTTACACAGTTGTGCTATGATGGGTGCACGTTCATGAAGTATATACAGCTTCTCCATTTGCTTCCAGTTCCAGGCAAGCATTAAAGGGTTTCCTCTCCCCATTTTACCAAACTGACACTCGTCTTCAGTCCACTGAACAATCATTTCTGCATAGATATTTGTTATCACATTCATTGTATTTCTGTTGACTATACCTATTGATTTTATATATATTTTTAAAAGTATATTTCCTAGACAAGCTTTATTTTTCTTTCCAAGCTCCACGAGAACTGCTGTATTATTACCCTTCCAGTATTTTTATTAAAGACTCGAATGAGTAAAATTGATTAAATCTATTCTATGGTTTAATCTTAATATTGTGTAACTTGAATAAAGAGAAACAGATTTCCTAAAATACTGCAAACAAGCACAATATCTTAAATATTGTATTATTTCCATTTTGAAATAAATGAATATTCATTAATACATAATTAAACTGAAACTTACAAATTAATTAATGGTACATAGCATAACAAGTTTGAGCCGTTTTGGTTAAAGAGCTGCCTCAGAAGCTAAGATCTCCTACTTCTCTTGCTGAGAAGCAGAGTTGGGTTCCTTGCAACATGTTGTATACCTTACAACACCCTGTAGCTCTAGCTTCAGATGATATGAGGGTCCCTTGAAGACTCTTCTGGGCCCCATGTACAAACCTGGAGATTCCTGAAAGTACTTTCCCTCCCCACTGTCCAAAAGTTTATAATGCTCCCAAATCACAAAATAAACTCTTTCTCCATACCTCCAATGTGACTGCATGAGATTTGACTGCTTATTTTAGGCCAGAGAAGGAAATGTTGGGTCTTCCTCCCATGAAGAGTCACCACTACTGCTACTGCCCAGTGGACTAGGTCTGCTTGGGACTCATGCTCCCATTAAGAGGGGCTGAACTTCTGCAACAACTTCTGTACCAGCTGCCCACTCCAACTCTGGAAGCCCCAGGCTCCTTGAAACTACCTGGCCTGGTGCTGGCAGTTTATCTAAAAGTACTAAGATTTGGGCATTGGAGAAAATATGTCTGTCACCTCTCGCTGCCTCTCAAGACTTCCTGAGGGTACAGATCTCCCGGTCAGTTTTCAGTTGTTTTTGTCCCCACACTGGCTGAGTCCAGACCTTCTGATGGAGTATCCTGTATTTCCCGCCTGATACAGGACCAAGCTGGAAATTTCCTGCTGATAGCCACAGAATGGCACCCAGAAATGTGAGTCAACAGCTAAATGGCAGCAGTCTAAGACACTAGGAGCAGTAGGATCTCCTGTTAGGCCTGCCTGTTCAAGCCTCCACACTCTGAAGGAGGCACTATCTCTCAATAGGATCTCCTATTAGGCCTGCCTGTTCAAGCCTCCACACTCTGAAGGAGGCACTATCTCTCAATAGGATCTCCTGTTAGGCCTGAAGGTTCAAGCCTCCACACCCTGAAGAAGGCACTATCTATTTCTCTTTTCTACTTTGTTTTCTGTCTTTCGTAGGTGATTTTTGCAAGGGCCTAGATACAGTTTGTAGAACAATTGAAGTTTGGTTGAAACTACTCCTCGATATTTGCTAAACATTCTCACCCTCTTTCTTGATCCTATAGCCCACTGGGTATAAGCAAAGACCTTTCAACCTCTCATAAAACAAACAAACCAACCAACCAACAAAAAACCTTGTAACACCACAACCACATAAATGTCATTAGGACTGCTGCTACCAATTTTTTTTTTAATATTTATTACTTCAGGCTACATCTCCATCACAGTGTCCTCTTTCCACCCCTCCCAGCCCCACCCTCCCACCCTCTACCCCTAACACTTCCATCCCACTCCTCTGGAGTGGAGTGTCCCTACCTAATGGTCCCCCACCCCAGTTCAGCAGTCATATGAGGGCCAAGAGCCTCCTCATACACTGGGGGCCTACAAGGCAGCACCACTAGGGCAAAGAGTCTCATTGATAGAAAACAAAGTCTATATCCCTGTTCCCTTTTGGTGCATTGGTTGTAGTATAGTTATCCTGTACTATATGGCTAAAATCTGATTACAAGTGAATAGATGTCATGTGCATCCTTCTGAGTCTGGGTTAGCTCACTCAGGAAGAGCTTCTCTATTTCCATCTATTTGGCTGCAAATTGCATGATTATGTTGTTTCTGATAGCTGAGTTGTATTCCATTGTGTAGATGTACCACAGTGTTTTAATCCATTCTTCAGTTGAGGGACATCTGGGTTGTTTCCAGTTTCTAGCTATTACAAATAAGACTGCTATAAGCACAGATGAGGAAACTTGCTTGTGATTTGGTGAGGAATCATTTAGATGTATACCCAGAAGTGGTATGGCTGGGTCTTGATGTTACCAGTTTCTTAAACTGCTGTCAAGCTTGTGATTGCTGGGGTGGGTGATTTCCCCAAGACAATTGTCTCAGAAACACTGATCACCTCTAGTAGCACTTCCTAGTTTTATCTATCATGGGAAAAAAATTCATCATATAGGAAAAAACCCTCCAGATGAGGAGATGTGTACTTTCTTAAAATTATATGGCATAAAACTCAACAAAAACCAGATCTCCACATTTTGGGAAGAGGTATTTGATATAGCACCATATGTGGCCACAAATAATATTTACCACATTGACATGTGGATTCAAGTGGATTCCCTCACCTGAAATAATAACAGCCAGGAAGGAACCCCCCCCCCTCATTTCATGCTTATTTTAGCAAAAAATAAAAAAAAAAATCAGCCAATATTTAGGACTGATAAAAACAGTCCAGCCAGAAAAGTTACTTCCCATCAGCCAGATGAGTCTGATAACAACCACCTTAAAGACTACCCTACAGATCTCAAAGCTCTCACTGAATTAATACAGGAAATTAAAATTATATACCCACCTTTATCCCATTATGACTCAGAAGGAATGCCACAAAAGTCATTAACTCCATCAGCCTCCCTTCCCTCCACTCAAAAATCTAGTTCCTTTCAGGTTCTATAATAAAAATAGATAACCATTCACTCTCAATGACCCCTCCCAACCCTAAAGCAGAGGGAGTGGTCCCTGCTTCTCCTTCCCCTACCCAACAAAAACATATACTTCAAAAAGTTAAAGAGAAGCCACATAACACCATGCCCTCTCAACCTCCTCTCTCTACCATGTAACCATGTACCATGTAATGATGTACCATGATTTGGTAATGAAAAAAAAAAAGAGAGAGAAAACCAAAAACTCAGATTAAAATCCCAGTGAGCTTCACTCCCCACCCTCTACCCATGACTCTCATTAAGAGACAGAATGCTAGGAATCCCAAGCATTTCCAGTCACAGTTAGCCCCACACTACATAGACCATTTAACTGTTACCCATACCAAGCTTCAGATTTAAAAGAACTCAGATGGGCAGTACAGATTAGAATGCAAACTCAGTTAAATCTTGTTTTAAGGAAATTTACCAGCTACCAGCTAGACACATGGAAACTCAGCTCCATGTGCTCCTCTGCCCCAGCAACTCTCAGAGTAAACCTCCATTCCCAAAGGAGGGTCACTGCAGCCCTCCCCTTGCTTGTTGCCTAGCCCAGAACCAGGAATTCTGGACATTCCCTGGCACCAACACCAGGCCTACCAGGGATGCCTTCTTGCAAAATCAGATCATTTAAAAACAAAACCAAAAACATTTTTCCCCCACAGGTAAATGCTTATCAGAAGGTTCTAGGCTTGTGACAAGAAGGTCCTGCCCTTTGTCTCATGGGGACTCCACCTAGTGATTCATGGGCAGGCTCTCCTGGTCTCCAGGTCTCTACCAGTGGCAGCAGCTTGCAGTTCCTCTCCCTTAAAAAAAGAGGGTGGGAGGGCATATACAGGAGGAAGAACTTACCAATCAGGCACAGACTCAGGGTCCCTGCCCAGTCAAGAGCCCTTCCTACAGGATACAACCTGGCCCATAGCAGGGGAAAGGAAGATGACAGTCAAAAGCAGCGGCTAGCAGAAGCAGGGTGGGCCTCTCCCCAAGACCATGCTTGCATGACATTGGGCAGAAAGGACCTGCCATACTGCTGGCCCAGCTGAAGGCACCGTACAGACTGCTCCTATTAGCCAACAGAGAGCTACAGGAGTGATGGATGGAGATTCACCTTTATAATTTGTGATAGTGTGGCATGGAACTCTGTAGCCTGCCAAAAAAAAAATTAAGAGTTTTCATGAAATGCTTGTTCTTTCCTAGTATAAGAATAAACCCAAATTGTTTCCCGTCTCTGCTGTGACACAAAGCAACATGTCCAATGCCTTTAAAAATTCCTAGATGGTGTGCCATATCAAGCCCCAGTACAAGTGGAAGCTCTTGGCCCTCACATGACGGAAGATCTGAGGGAGTATGATATGTGAGGGCCTACCTCATCTGAGGAGAAGGAGAGTACCAAGTAGAGGAACAAAGACAGAGAGAGGGAGGGAGGGAGGGAGGGCCAGGAGGGCAGGAGGGAGGAAACTATGTTCTAGAAGTAACATGAGAAAACAAAATACTACTTTTTAAAGAAAAGAGTTAATAAGCTTAAAAAATATAATAAAAATACAATATAAAATTTCAAACTACAATTTACCAAAGGTTTACTTGCCTTACTGCATGAAAGGAAAATGGCCTTAATTTCAGATTAGAATGTTAGACTACAGGTGGCCACATAGATTACACAAACTTGATACCAGCTTAAAATGTTTTTTTTTTTTTTGTAGATATATAGGATATTTTCATGGTTTGGCAATAAAAAACAGGTAACAGGTTTAAAGTACTATAAATAAATTAAAGGTTACTGCTGCTCAACCTGGTTTTCTAAACCTCCAAGAGTTGAAAAAATTTGGAGCTAAGGTAAAATGTGTGGTGTTAGCCAATGCCTTTAACTCCAGCAGAGGCGGGAGGATCACTATGGAGTTAGTTGTCTTATAAATTCTAGAGTTACAAGGAACAGGGTGTTGATGGTGCACACCCTTAATTCCATCATTTGAGAACTGGCAGATCTCAGAGTTCAAGGTCAGACTGACACAAAACAAGCTCTAAATAGAGAAATACTTTGATCCAGGGGTGGTGGAACACATCTTTAATCCCATCAGTTGGGAACCACATGTCTTTGATCCCAGTACTTAGAATGCAGAGACAGGCACATAGGATTTAGAAGGATTTAGTTTAAAAGCTACTTACACAAGGCATGTTGAAATTCAAACAAATTATCCTTTGAGATCTCAAAATATATAAACGTTTGTTTAGTTCCAAAATATTAAAATAATTTCTTTTTTAATCCGAATTAAAAGATAATACTTTTTTTATTGTCAAAAAACCAAATTTGCTCCAGGAAAAATATTACCTGACACCCCCCGCCCCCCAAAAAAAGGTAGTCTCCTAAAGTTAGGATTAGGGAAGGGTTCTTTTCTTATCTTTCCAGGAGATTTAAAGCATCCATCCAAGGAATCCAGGGACAACTGGACAATGGAAACCTCAGAAGAAAACATTTCAGACACCAAAGGAGATAAGTAGCCCAGATGATCCAGCCTTGCAGACTTCCTAAATAACTGTTTCCTCGAAAGGCTACAACCACAACAACTCAAAATCACTAAGATTGTTCAGCTCCACAGACTGCTCCAGCCAGATTTCAGTAAAGCCCTGAAGATCAGCTTCTGTCTATGAACTTCTTAGGACATCTAAATAGCTGAGCACAAAAGGACTGAACATCAAATGATTCTATTAACATTTTTAACCATTTTTCCATTCTTATTTGGGCCCCAAACAGGTTTACTATGTCCCAAATCAGCCAGAAGTCTTTTTAAGAGAGTGACATCCCATCCCCAGAAGGTGGGGAGGGTGTTTCCCCCCTTCGGTCATTTGATGGATAATAGAAAATCTTGTTATTTAGGGGAAGAGATTACAAGCTGTTAAATGGTTTTGTTAAATGGGTTTTGGAAGTTAGACCCAGGGACTTCTCCCGTTTTCTTCTCTGTATCCTTCTTTCTCTCCTAAGTAGGAGTGAACAGACTTGAGAAAAATGGGACATAGACATAATATAGGAAAGATCAAGAAAAAAGGACAGATTATTGAATATAGCCTTATACCTTTGTATATTGATACAAATTTGATATTATATTTGGCTAAATTGGTATTGATCATTGTATATTAATGCAAAATTAAGATTATATTTGGCCACAATGGTATTGATCTCTGTATATTGATACAAAATTAAGAGTAACGCCTTTTAAAGGTATTATACCTAGTAATGCTTAAAAATAAAATGTGAAGTTTCGGCCTTTTGCTACCAACTGTCCTAAACTGTTTAGGATAATTAAGAAATGCAAACTAATATTCATTCAAGCTTGTCATTTTGTTAGGTACTATGACAGCCTATCACAGTTATTTTCTAAGCTATTCAGAAATCAAGTTGCTAAGAGACAAGTAACATTTGCTTATCTAAATATAAGAGATAGATAGGGCGTCTTCAAAAACCTCAAGAGATCTGCAGAATATGGCATTCAAAGATATTTTCTTAACATAAGATTTTTTTGATATTGAGACATGTCACCTCCTGACAGCACCCCCTATTCTACTCCAAGTAGAAGATGAGCATCAAAGAATCTCCAGTGGGAGATGGTTGAATTAGTGGCAAGTCTATCTCTTGGCAAGAAAAACCCCTTGCTTCAACTGTAGACAGAATGCTGTCCAAAAAGGACAAAAACTTGGAAGCATGTAAGTCGACAGCCTAGCTCTTCCAAGACAGAGTAGGCAAGTCCTTCATAATTCCTGCTCTATAATCAATGTCTGTCAGAGAAACGGGGCCAAATGTCTGAAGATTGATGCTGTAATGTATGGAGAGAAAATGGGAACTGTCCAGGCAGCCACCTGTATTTCTTAGTTTTGGAAGCTGTGGGCCCTGCACTTCCTGAATAATCAGATATATTTATCCCTTTCAGGTCTCTGAGGTGGTTGAAGAACAGATAGCTAGAGTCTCACAGTCAAATTTTGAGTTGTTTAGGAATCAAGAGGGAGTTCTGGATCTAAGAAGATGTTTTAAAAAATTGTGATGCAAGTTAGTATGAAAGCTGAGTTAGATATAGAACTTTAAACTCATGGAGGTGGTTAGATAGTAGAATGTAAAAGTCAGGTGCCAAATACATATGGGCTGGACATTGGGAATGTATGCTAAGCCATATAACTCTTATAATTGTGGCCTATTTATTTCTGTTGTTTTGTATTGTATTTATAGTTATAAGAAAAAGAACCATTTGATGGACTGAAATGGGGAGCTGTTGGGGGGGAAGATACACCTTAAACTTAAAAAAAATAGGGAAGAGGATGGGGGGGTTGAGGGGGAAGCAGGTGGGAGGGTGGGACTGGAGTGGGGAATAGAGAGGGGATTGTAATTGAAATGTAACTTGAAGAATTTAAAAATAAATTAAAAACAAAAAGAAATGAGAATACTTATAAAAATTTATACTACTTTTAAAAGTACTTTTCATTGTTTGAGCTTTCATTCTTTAAACTCAAAGGGACATTTATTTTTGTAGTTTATAAGACAGTCTCCAGATTGCAAAAAAAAAAAAAAAAAAACTCAAAGAAAGTGTATCATAACTTAAATAGAATGCTTGCCTCTGGTTGTGTTTTCACAAGTTTTTACTGCATAATTTAGAACCAAATGTTCATTTATGTAAAAGTATATGTATTCCATATAGATATATTGCTATTGTATTTCATTATTTCACCATTATCTATGTAATATTATAAGACCATATAAACAAATTAGAAATAATTAATTGTTAAAATAATGGTTTCCATGTTACATGTTTAACTTTATGTAACAATGTATGTCTTCCTTTTAAAATTTCCTCATAAATTGCTTATTAATAAAGGATTAGTTGTATATTAATAAAGGTGAAGTCCTAAGTTATGGTGAACATATATTATATATTCCAGAAAATAGTGTAAGTAAAAAGTAGCCTCAAATATAAACAAAAATAAATGTGAATTTTTGCATCAGAATTTCTGATGCTTGAATGTAGTTTGGATGATCTGCAAGCATGAGGCATTTATTTCTTGATATTTTTCTGGGGTCAGGAAGTCCAAGTTTTAGGAGTCCAGAATATTTAAGTTAATGTGAGACAACCTTCCCCCTAGCAGACAGGCAAGTTTTTGACACATACTTATATTCTCAAAAGAAGGACCCACTAGTGGGATGGTTCCTCTCTATCATACATCTCAGCCAGACATGAAGATATATGGTTTTAATCCTAGAACATGAAAGAAGAGTTCACTGTTTCTCCAGGAGTTCATTTCCATCCTGAAATAGATCTCTGGAAAAACCAGGGCTCAGCAGTGAGGTTGTGCCTTATAAACAATCAAGTTTGGATATGGTTCAGTGGGGAAAGTCACATACCCTTAAGCCTAATAACTTGATTTTTTTCCAGGAAACTACATGTCTGTAGGGGAGATGTGACTCCCACAAGCTGTCCTCTAACCCCACACACATACTGTGGTACACCTAAATGCATGTATACCCGACAACACACACACACAGAATGGGGGAGAAGAGAGAGTCAGGTATCCTGGCTTCAACAAATATATAAAAGGAGGAAGTGAGAAAGAGTATTGCCAATCATTTCTGTCAACTGATGGGATGCAGTATTAGTAAGGTATTCAAATTCTACCACTTTGGACTGCATCCCATAAATTCATGAGACAAAATATACTTCCCTTCTCTTGGGTCACTTCTCTCAATGATTTCTTCACAAGAATATAACTAATAGGTTTATCTTCAAAACATAATCACAATTTCAAAAGGTTTACATGAATAATTATCTATGATTTGCTGTATAGTTCAGGATCAAAAGAAATTTCTACTTTGTCATATCCAGCGTTGAAGTTATATTCTAATAATATTCTTGTGAAGATGTATATGCTGTATATTTTTAACAATTTTACTTTTGTTTTTAAGGATAGATCTCTTCTAAGGGATACTCCATTTCCAAATTTTATAATATTTTACTATTCAAAAAGTTTATTTAAAACACATCAAACTATTATTAAGAGTGTTTATAAATAGAAATTGTTGGACTTTGCACATGTTTCTCAAAGGCATAAAGAAATTTTGTTAGAAAGCTGTAGAAGATATGCATTTACAGGTAGCATAAAAGGACCCAAAATTGTTAATCACATAGACTTCTTCTTCAAAGGAAGAGATTGGCCCTGTCCATTCAGAGCACTGGAATGGATTTTGTCTAGCAACCTGGTGATCTTTTGCTCTGCTTTGGATCCAGCCTTCTAGCAAATCGCCATCTCCCTCCAATTGTTTCTCAGCCTATAGAATCCATCCTCACAAAAGAAATTCCATGTACTTTGCAAAAGAGTTTGCTATTATGCTTATTACAAACCCTTACCCTCTAGTGCCTTATTCTGAGCACCGTTTCTCTGTCAATAAAACTCACTTTATGGTAAAGGTCAGAGGTGACTTGCTGACGAGATATACTTTGCAAAGGAGTTTTTATGTAGTCATGCCTAAGGCTTGGATGTAAAAATTGTCACGAGAATTTTTTTTCTAAAGTTTTACATGAAAATTAAATTGCTCGGGGCTGGAATCTACAGGTTTTGACCCTACACTGGCTAAGAAAAGTTGATATGAGTTTGTTTTATTCTCACCTCGCCATGATCATTTTCTTACTGGCTGTGATGTTTGCACGGACCACCACAGAGAGGGACAATTGTTCCAGTTTATATATCCCATCACATTTCTTTAAACTGGTTTTGGTTAAAACAAAGAAATAGTAATCTGAGAATCAATAAGCCAAGTTAAATTCATGCCTCTCAAAAGTAAGGTGTTTGTTACATCTCTCTATGTTACACACAAGCTTCAGTCTATTGTCATCTGTATAAGAAGGCATTATATAGTTTGAGTTCAGATTTAGATTCCATAGGACTGAATACATCTATAATAATATCAATACTTCAAAAATTAAAACAAAGATATAGGAAACCAACTCTTGTTTCATAGTCAGAGACCATAAAAAGTAGATTAATAAGTAGGGTCATGGGACAATATCCTACTGTCACTGGGATTTGGATGCAGATGTATCCCTGAGGTACTGGAGCTCATAAACTCACCTTGCAAAATTGTACAGATCTAGATACCATGAGAGTCTCAAAAGGTGGGTTGACCAAAATCAAGCAAGACATCAAACGTTAACCAATTTTGTCCACTCTAATATGCATGTGTGTATTAACACACAGATACGTATAAACCCATACAAAAATGCCCACACAATCATGAAAGGAATATTTATGGTTTCCTAATGAGCAGACTTACCAAAAAGTATATGTTACATCCTTCTTCTGAAATTGGCTCTTTGTCCTGGTGAGCCACATGTGACTATGAGAGGTAACATCATGAGCAATGTACAGCAGTTTTTTATCTGGATTTCAGAATGTGCTTTAGAAAGATTGTTGACTACAAATTTAGCACTAGTTTCACATTTCACAGTGATAAATCATGGCAGAAAAATCCTTGTTTTCATGTTCATATATATATATGTATATACATATATATATTCTACAGGAAATTAATACAAGAATCACATTTGTTTTCCAGTCTTGGGACTTCAGAAGCCGTCTCATGTCAGAGCCTTATCTAGTCTCACAATATTCACAACCAGTGGTATGTGTGTGTGCAACTTACAAGCATGTGAATATTCATAATAAAATAATATATTTTATAACTCCAATCTTATAAACTAAACATGCCAGTTGTTCAAAAAACTCTGCTTCTTTGTATTTATAAAGATAATTTTAAACTTACACACACAGTAAAGTTGGATATGATTGTTTATAATGACTTTATCATAATTTTAACATTTCCAGCAGCCAATTAATGTCTCAGTTAATAACAGATAAATTCACTATAATATAAAACTGTCCGTAATTTAGGTGAGACTATATTTGTTGTTACTTTAATTTCATTACTTTGACCTACTTGTTTATTTGTTTATCACTATTATTGCTCCTGTATTTCCCATGGCTTTATACTGTTTTCAGTTTTGCAGCTTTTAATTCTCCAACTATTTCTTTTTAGTAGATTATTATCTTCTTTCTATCTCTAGTTACTACATATAGATATATATTAAATTTGCAAAGACCAAAAAAGGGAAATGTAAAGGAAAAACATACAATGAGATATCAATCTAGACCCAAAATAAACTAGTTATCAAGTTTTAAAATAATATAAAAAATGTGTAATCACATGTTAATAAATGGAGAGGCCGATCTAAAAGGGTACATACTACACATTTCCAAATATATAATTCATTAATAAATTTCTGTAAGTCCACGTCAATTCTGTGATGGAACTAAGAACAAACTAACATAACACCAAGAATAATAACATATATTAACATCTAGTAATCCCCCAAAAAATAGAATTTCTGAGAGTGGGTTTTTATAATATAATATCTTTAGCTGTCTAGGAAATAGTTTATGCTTATTTGAGACATAATATTTGAGAGGTATCAAAAATTCTCTATAACCATTTAATTATTAAAAATTTGGTTCACTTGAAAAAAGGAATGAATGTTATAAAAATTACATAATTCATATCTTTCTAAATATTTTATGGAATGAATAATTTGAAAAACTATAAATATACTTTAAAATCATCTGCTACAGGTATGAGTATTTATCTGTTTATTATTTATTTATTTTAATAATGTGTGTGACTAAAACCTGTTTACTTCACCATCAAATAAAGTAAGATCACAAACAATAAAGGTTTTCTACTATGTGTTTAGATAAAAAACATCATTTCTCTCCAGCTACCTTATTCTTTCTATGTATTTAATTTTACATATTACAAAGCTGCATTATAAATATTTTACTTGTCAGTTATGATTTTTGCAATTTTCATAGGACTTTAATAACACCACATGAATATCTGACATATTCCAAATTTCAAACTCAATATATCTTTATGAACATCATGTCCATCTTAAGCAGGTTCTACCAGCCATACCTCCGTTCTTCTTTCCCCACATTTCCCAAAAGAGAGACACATTAAATCATAACTTTGCTTACTATGTCTGCTTAGACTCTGTTTTCCTTATTGTTTTTAGAGTTTGAAAGACATCAATTATGTAATGGTGAATCAGATTCTTAAACTACTTGAATCCTCCTCTCCATTATTTCAAATGATCAGGACAGTTTTAACATGTATCAACTTCCAATTCGATTTCAAATCATCTTTTTGGTAGAGACTATTATTGAATAGTTTCCATGAGCTTTCTATATAAAATGACCTCAATAATATAATAGAAACTTAGCACTCAACTAAAGTGGAGTATTTGGAGAAAATAATATGGAAGGAGTCTCAGAATATAAAGAACTGTGATAAAAGCAAGTGACTCTCCGGGAATTATTTTGGACAGTCTATTTCATTTGGTCAACAGCATATGAATTAATGTAGTAAAACAGATTTCTCTCTAATATAATCTTTCTGATGACAGAGAAAAAAATCAAATTTCAAAATTTTATCTTAGTAAAGAGAATGGGAAAACAAAATCAGAAATGTTCTCATTAATTCTGCTAAATAATGCAATATTTTTGTGGTTATAGAAGTATTTTAGTTGTTAATTCTGTTAAGTGTCATTTCAATTATTTTTTTAAATGTACTCATGTTTTGATTGAATGAATTTAAATGCTATTTATTGGTTATCTTCTTATTTGCAAATGCAACTTTAGTAAACTTTTTAATTTATCTCTGTATTATGTAAAACATTGAAAATTTAACATATATCTTATCAAAATAACGGAATGTATTGATAAACCATTCAATAAATCTAAATTCTGATAAACTGTTTACACATATCATTGAAATGGTAAATTCACTATTGTATGTGATTCTGTATACATACTTGTTCATAAATGAATATATATGGCTACCTATTGATTATCTTTTCATTAACTGTAATCCCTGAGTTATGTATGGGTTTTCAATGACTAATGTACCTTCCTAGACATACCTAATAGGCTTTTTTATTCATTGATAAGTTTTGAAATTTTTAAATAAAAAAATTTTTTTGATAAACCACTGGCTTTTTCTTAGGGTTTAGAAGATGTTAAATAATTTCAAGTCTTAATATTAGATCTTTATCCTTACATGTGTTTGAAGTTTGATATACTCATATAATTTTGCTTTATTTTAAAATTAAGAATATTTTCCCATTTATCTGACATTTCCAATACTTTTCACCTTGTTATGCCTTTAATTACCAGGATAACATCATAGATTCATAAATATTTTCTTACAAAGACAATTTTATAATAACTTAAATCTGTAACATCTTTAGTTGATTAACATAAGTTCCTTTTCCATCTTTAGTTTTTATTTATATATAAAATATTAAATATGTTACATTCGTGTCTCATTTCAGGTAATATATGAATAAATTAGCTGTACTTGCTAAATTAAAAATGTCATCACAATGGATAGAGAAGTGACTAGTGGTTAAGTATGCTTCTTACCCTACAGACTACATGAGTTCTGTCCACTGCACCCACATGGTTTTGTAACTTCAGATAGATAAGATTGGATGCTCTTTTCTGGTCTGCATGGGTATTGCAGGCATGTGGTACACACACATACATGCAGGGGAAATAGAAATACACATGAAATAAAATATTAATAAATGATTAAAATTAAAAGCACAATCCTAAGTAGTAAAAAGATTTTTGGAAAATTTCTCAACATCCTGAAGAAGCAAACATTAAGTAGCACGTGTACAGGGAGAGTCTTATTGTGAGGTCGCACTTAAAATGATAGAGCTTGAAAGATGCATAGTCAAACAAGAGTCGTAAGAACAATGTGTTTCCTTGAAGATGGGAGCACTTGGGAATGTATCTAATGCATGGCTGAGATAAATGAATGGACAGTTGGCTCTGCCAAATTCAGACTGACTGACTTCAAGAATGAGTGTCTCTAGGGAAATTAACCCTGGTTTTAAGAGAAATGAACTTGGTTACACATTCAAACAAAAATTAATTTCCTGTGGAATGTAATTATACCTCATTACATATATATGTATGTATGTATGTAATGAGGTATAATATATTTTTCACCTTACAGAAATAACATAAGTAGGCAAGAAGTGAAAGGATGTATTGAGTGAGCTATACACTATAAATCATAGACAAAGAAACTATGTAGCTAAATAATGGCAGTAAGTAAGTATATGACAGCTTGATGTATTGTAGATTACAATGTTAAAAATAAGTTACAGAGTATCAATATATCACAGAGAAAATAACAAGAGTATTAGCGAACATTGCTCAAAATACCATTGTGGTGCACTGAGTTATGCAATTTCAAACAAGTTGCTGTATATTCACTCGTTGATAATCCAATTGGGTGCAAAACCCATTTTAATGAGGTCACTTTAAACAATCAGGTTTTCCTTTTCTGAGATGTAATAGTTGACACAAGATTGGTAACCGGAGAAGTTATTTGTAGAAGTGGCAAAGCCAAAAAGATGTTTATATTTCACAACAGCGGTTATATAAAAATAATAAACCACTGACAGAGGCAGGAGTTTGCAAAGGAAGAAACATAATATTATGCTGTTATATAAAACAAAAGCAGTATGGTAAGATGCAGGAAGTTATAAATGGGGCATATGATTGGTAACTATCAGCTAAAAATATAAAGGTTTAGGAGAGTTTTTCATTAATTTGATGCTGCTAATAAGAAAAATTGCTACTTCAACCCACTTGCAGTACTAAGTAATTATTAATCAAACAAAAGTAACAACAAAAATCTCCTTACATTCCCACTTACTCAAGAAAGAAGTTCTGTAGTTTGTACAGAACTTTCCTTGTCCCTAACATTAAACAATTCTTCACTCTTTCAATGGCCCCAAATATTCACTTTTGACTGTGTAGTCAATCAAAAACAGTAATATATATCAGAACACCAATCATAATGACTTTCTACCATGAGAATAGAATGCTTTCCAATTATGAATGTTTGTGTATTCTGTTTCCAGTATGTATATAATGTATTCACACCTTAGCTACTAAAGCCACTGCTGGACATATGCCATGGCAGATGACACATTAAAGAAAAAAACATATATGAAAGTAGCCCCCCCCCTAAAAAAACAGTGGTCAGGAAAATATACTCTGGACACAGGTCAGATAATAGCCACAAAGAATTTGATAGTTTATGTATTTCCCAATATGGGGTAGCTCTTCTTACAGCTTCAACAGGCACTAAAGAATTCACCTGGAGAAATAAATGACTCTATAAAGATATGGATTATACATTAATGAAAAAATCTGCTGCCCTCCCAGCCAGGCAGCTCCAGGGAAAATCCAGTGCAATTAAAGCTTTTAGCACACATCTGTAAGTTTCTTTTTAACAGCAATTCACCACATCAAATCACAGAGGGCAGAAGAATATGATATTGCTTTTTAAAAATTTGAATACAGGCTTAAGATGAGAAATAAAACACATTTTGATTCTTGGGGAAATCTGGCCTTTACTAGAGAGTTGAAGAATAAGACATTCATGGGCTGAGTGGGGAGGAGTTGTAGTGTTAGGGCTGTTAGGGCGGGAAACTGTTATGTAGGGACACTCCTGTCCAGAGGTGTGGGATGGCAGGGATAGGGGGTAGAGGGTGGGAGGGCAGGACTGGGAGGGGTGGAAAGACGACAATGAGATGGAGATGTAACCTGAAGTAATAAATAAATTTTAAAAATAAAAAAGAAAATTTAAAAAAGAAAAGAAAGTATTATTTAAAGGCTGAAATTTGGAAAACTTGAGTATGCTTTTTAGAATGATTTATCTCTCTCAGTGTTGTATATATAAAATGGCATAAAATTGCACTGCAACTTATTTTTAATCATAAATTAATGAACAATCAATAATTGTTTCAGTTCAGAGTGATATATATATATATATTTTTTTGAGAGCCAGATATTTATTTCATCTTCTAATAGGTTAGACTTCAGAATATGAAGTTAGTCATGTTTGGGTAAGGTCTAGTAGAGGTTGAACATCCTGACAGATGTCTGGAAGTGTACCATGAGGCTTTAGAAACTAAACCAAAGAAAACACAGTTACTTGCATAAACAGAGAGTAGTTGTCTTTTCTTGTGGGGAAATGAGTTTCTCCAGGCAGTTATTTGTATCTTTGTCCTATTTGGGATAATATCTTTAATAATGGTCCTTGAGAATCAATTTTCTTATGAAGAAAATGCATGATTTTTGCACAGTGACTTTCTGAAGTAAACCACTGGGTCATCTCTGCTAGATTGTTATTTGTTAATAAGGTTTCAAATACCATTAAATAACATAGTGCCCTCACTTCTCAGCAAACAGCTAACTTTAAATCATGCGCATAGATTGAAATTTATACATGGTATCAAAAATCAGAGCCAAAGCCAGTAACTGGAGAAGTGCTTAATGAATCTTTGGCTTCTAAACTGAGTTTCATCTGGAGCCAGGATTAACAAGGGAAACCGCGACCAGACTTGAATGTGAGGTTGAAGCACTGGGGAACAGAAGACCCCAGAACTGTGAACTGCCTTAGCTCAGCAGTCCTGGGATCTGGGCTTGTTGCAGTCTTATACAATTTTCCTCTATAACCAGTCAACAGGGTGGGAAGAAAGCTGGGAAAAGAACCTGGATGAGAAAGTCATTCAAAATATATCTTAAAAGATAAGAGAAACAGCACACAAGATCATTTCCAAGAAAGAGTAGATAATAGAAAACTTCTTCATGAATAGAAAAGCAAGAAGGTCAAGTGGCCCCAGTTTTATAAATAATAGGCTTAGAGAGGCAGTATTTTTCTGAAACCAGATTTCCACAGAGGCAGCCACAGGAGTCTGATGAATTACTGTCCAGAAGAAAGCTTCTCAATAAAATGCTGGCCTACTCCAAACCTTGCAAGATGAAGGCATACAAATACTGACATAGTAAAGACACACAACTAGGTATTCTCCACAAGAAAAAGCATAGGATAACCACAAGAATTACTATAACCAATGAAGAAAAATTATAGACCTGGTTAAAGAGGCTGCGATAGGTAGTGTTAACTGTTTACAGGATCTGGAATTACCTAGGAAAAAAGTCTATAGGCACCCCTGTGAGGGTTTTTATAGGTTAGGTTGAATGAAGTAGGAAACTCACACTAAAAGTGGGTAATACCATTCCCTAGGCTTGGGTCTTGGATTGTATTAAAAAGAGAAAGCTAACTGATGACAAACCCCTCTTTGTTTCTCCCTGTCTCTCTCCATCTTCCACATCTCTCTTTTCTGTCTCCTCCCTGGCTATGGATGCACTGTGGTGAAGGTTTGGATTTCTTTGGAAACACAGTTGTGTTGAAGGAATATGTAAGGAGTGTGGGAGTGCTTGATCAACTGCTGAAAAACAGACTCATAAAAGGGGGCATACAAAATCAGCCTAATGACTGGCACCTGTGGGGAACACTTGGGAGCATGTGTCATCTTGGTCAAATAGGTGAGCTTCATGAGGAGGGCATGAGGTTGGCCAATGAGAAGGCACCCTGGTACATAATTAACGTATAAAAAAGGAGACCCGGAAACTTGAGAGGACTTTCTGCCTGGCATTGCTTCTCAATGCTGCTCATCCCTGCTTCACTTCAAGAGACTCTAGACAAAGGTTGCTGCCAAGACTTGTTGAGACTTTTGGCCCAGGTTGGGTGCAGCCCAGGTGAAAAGCTGTGGCCTGAGACCAAAGCTCCATGGAGGGCAGAACATGCCCAGAGAAACTTTCAACAAACTCAAACAGACTGAAGAGGCCACCACCCCCAGCAGGGGTGGGCCAATGGATTGCACCTAGGTCAATGGATGGAAGAGACTGTGGCCTCAAGTGAGTGTGTGGCAACGGCCAGCTCCTAGGCCATACAAGTAAGGCACAAAACTTGAGTGGGCAGAAGAGGCAGCACCTGCCCCGAAGGGGTTCAACTAATTCAAATGGACAGGAGAGACCTCAGTCAGGGGTGAGGGGGTGGGGAGGATGAAGCAACTGCCATCCCAATAGCTGGGTGATCACTGAGCTGCTGCTGATTGTTGTGTTCCCTTTGTCATTGGCTGATGAGTTGCCACAAGGAACCACACCCGAGAATATCTTCATTTTGTTATCCTTTCTAATGTGCCTAGTTGGGGTTGGCTAGAAGGTGTTTAGAATTATTAATGAATAGTTTAAGGTGCGCCAACAGTGCATCAGCTATTTCAAGTTTCCACACATGATCGATGGCACCTTGAACCATGAAACAAAATAAACCCTTTCTCCCCTAAGTTGCTTTAGTTAGGGTATGTTATCACAGAAACAGGAATCGTGTCCTAATTTACTTATTCAATTGGAATTAATGGATAATATTTTGTTTGGGAATTTTTTTAAATAGAACTATTATGTCTGTGTTCAGATTTATTTATTTCTTCAAGTTATATCTCTAGAGTGATATTAACAGAGTGTTATAAACACACAGGATACTTTCACAGGACATTTATGACTCACAGAGAAAATCAGATTCTAGAGCAAGCTGGCAAGCTTAACATTCTCCTTCTCTGCAGAGTAAATCTATACACAATTTCTGAAACAGTTTCTGGTCAGAATTCTGAACACATAAGCACATATAAAACCTGTGGGTCAAGTATATGCTTTATATTAAAATCACATCATTTAAAAATAAATTGTTCACTAAGCATATGCATAAATACACATGTGCTTTTGTATTTCTAAATAAAAAAGAAGATAAAATTCTATAGTCTTACCTGCAGAAATAATCTTAATTTAAAAATTAAAAGATTAAGCTTTCTTCTACTGATAATTATAATGCCTTACAAAATTGTTAATATCTAGTTATGTTTTCTCATAATTTCAAATATATAACCATAATGTTATATTAGAAAACTCTAAAGGATATAGAATATAAAATTATAAAGAATTCTGAGCAAATACTAAGACTTTCCAGTTAATTTTTAAATATTACAATAGTCCAAATGGGACAAGAATGTTTTAGTCATGTATCTATGCTACAAATCAATTGACTAAGAAAAAATTCACAACTAAACATTGTTTGGAATTTTGCTAAAAAGTATGAAAGGCTATTTTGAGAGCCTAATCCTCACATTTGCTGGCAGAATTGATTATTCTCCTACAAATACCCTTTGCTAGTTGTTGTCATAATCCCCAAAGCAGCTCCATTTAGGAATGATGCTGTTTTGTATTCACTGATGCACTAATTTATAATTATGATCACTGGTGTCTAAATGTAGACCGTTGACATTGAAATGATGTCTCACAAGATACACTTTTATGGTTAAAATTCTGGCTGAAGCTAACATCTCTGAAGATTACTTTCTTCTTAGAAATTATAAATCTTTCTCTAATTATTTTCTTTTCCCCTTAGGTCTTCATAATTCTTCTATTTTACTATATTTCATTCATATAATCCTACAAATCTGATAACATCATTACAATACTTAAAATCTTCCTCTAACTTCAGGGTGAAATTCAAAACTCATTAACACATAAAGGTTATATGTGGCATGGTAGAAAGATGGAGTTGGGAAAGCAGCAAGAATTAATAATAAATCTAGGTCTATCATTTCATGAGATTTATTTTTTTAATGATTAAAATAGAAATATTTTGGATCTCCAAGTGTGTTGAGCAGGAAGGCATGTGTATCGGATGTGATGTATGTATACTCCAAAGGCATATGTCATTGTACTCATTATCATCATTCATGTATGAGAAAATATATTCTCTATATAACCATCACCTTCACTCATTAAAGTTCATTTATTGCATCTTTCCACTGTTCTTCCTTTTCATGCAGAATATTGTCCTTTCTGATGCTGTATCTCTTTGCTATATAGAATGAAAGGTATAGAGAGAAGAGAGGTGAGAAAAAATAATATATTCATTTATGATTGTTCTGTTACTCTGAATAACAGATATATTCAAGATCTCTAATCAAGCCAAAAAAGGGTATCAGGACTGGCTAGCTACCCACCTTCACTTTCAGTGAAAGGCATTGTCTCAGATGAATAAAGTAAAAAGTAACAGAAGAAAACACCTAATGTCTTCCTCTGGCCTCTATGATGTTCAGACCTGTTCACACATTACATATATCTCCCCCTCCCCTGCCACATAGCCACATACCACAGATACACATAGACACATACATACACAAAGAGAGAGGAGAGAGGAAGAGAAAAAGAGAAAAAGAGGTTTATTTAAACAAGTTGAAGAAATAAAAGTCTTAAGAATTGAAAGAGTTTTTTATCCCCATCTTTTTTTCCTCATGAAAAATAGAATGAGTTATTAGTGTACATGTGAATGATGGTAAATCAAAGATGAATTTTATGCGGTTGTTTTCAATGTAAGCAAAACAGACCTGCATTTACACCCTAATATGGATGATCTGATAATAGCAAAAAACTGAAATGTACATACCCCATGAGTCACTGTTGAAGAAAACTAATGTTTCATTTGAAAAGGTTATTAATTGGAGTTAACTATCAGCACTGAAACTCCCTTGGATTCAAATCTGTGCAGGCCATGTGCATGCTGCCACAGTCTCTGTGAGTTCATAGTTTTCTTCCTGTTGCTATAGAGGGCCTTGTTTTCCTTGCTGTTCTCCATCACCTGTTTCTGGTTTGCCGAGTCATTCTATTTAGGACTAAGTGTTCCAAGGTCTGTCACTCTCTGCATAATTCCAGTTGTGAGTCTCTGCATTTGTTCCAGAGATGCAGAAGGAAGTTTCTCTGATGATGTCTGAGAAAGACACTGATGTATAAGTATACCAGAATAACACTGGAAATCATATCATTTTGTTGCTATGTTCGTTTACAAAAACAGAACAATAGTACTTGGTTTTGCCCCAATATCCATGGTCAGTTTAGTTTCAGGTCAAGGGCAACTGAGTACTGCCTGAGATCCCAAATCAAGAACTGGATCTTAAGCCAGATATTGGCTGCTTAGTTTCATAAGCTTTGTGTCACAATTTCATGGAGGTCACTATGTATACCAAAGGATATGCAGCTAGGTTGGAGTTTGTGTTTCTCCTTTGGTAGCTTTCAGAGTACATTCTAGTATGCTGAACATTGGTCAGTAGGGGTGAAGGCTGTAGTTAGGCACCAGATTTGACTGCTCTGTATTCAATGACTTGTATAAATATTGTCTTCTGCAATAGAGCCATACCATTGTCAGTTTGTGGAAGCAGTCAATAGTCTTGGCATTAGCGTGGGTTGCTTGGGGTTTTCTATGAGGCAACTTTGGTCACCTGAATGCTGCATGGGCTGATAGTAAGTTTTTCTATAGCACTTATTTTGAATAAGTGGGGAAGAAGGAATTGAATCCAGTTTACAAAGAGAGTAGAAGCATTGTGTCTTTCAGAGAGCACTGGGAGAGATAAGACTGTACTGTGGGTACTTTAGAAACTGTTTCCAGGCCATATAAGGAAAGATTTTGAATATGAGAACAGTAGGACAGATAATTTTTTGACATTTTCCAGTTCACTGATTTCTATGATTTTCCTCATTTTTACAACATCTAATTTTGTCCCAATATTTGACATCAGGCAATGCTGATGGTAGTAAAAACAAAAAGTTAATTTCTAGGAGCTTATGTTCTTTTAATATTTATATAAATATATATAGTTAGAAATAACATACACATGCACACACATGCATTTCTAGCTGGTATTATCTTGGATTTCATATGCTATTTTGTTAAATATGAATTGCTATCAAGCTGACCTTTTGTTAACTTTTTACAATAATTATTTGGAGCTAATGGATATAATGGCTTTCTGTCTTATGTCATCCATTCACAGTGGTTTTCTTCCTCAGTCTGCTCTTCTATTATCCGGATTACAACTCAGTTAACCCATATCATCTTTGAAAAGAACCCCACGATGTGAAAAGACATGTCCTACACACTCTTATCTAACTGGCAAATAAAAACATGAACATTCCAAAATACGAAGTATATTTTTAAATGTCACAATATTATTAAGAATAGAAATGTTTTTCTATGAAATGCTGCATCATTTAATTGTGTATCAGATGCATAATCTTTATTACCAAAGTGACTGGACTGGATTGATGTGTGTGATAGTCATGTAAGAATACCTATGAGAACATTTCCAAAGAAGTTTAGCTGAGGAGATAAGATGCATCCTGAATGTAAGTGCACCATCGTACATATGGGCTGTGGTCTAGTCCTAAATGAAAGGGAAGGTAAGTAGCCTATCTGAGTACCAGCAGAAACCTCTGCTCCTTGGGTGTGGTACGCTATTGCCTCAAGAATCTACCACAGGTGAAGTTGCTGATTAAAACAAATAGACTTAGGCAAATATTCATATACTTTATTTGTTTAAGCTAAGTTCACTTAAATTCAAATTCAAATATAGTTTTGTACACATTTTATACATATCTTAGCCTTTTGTATGTTGAAGGCTACCACTGCATCATAAGAAGCTTAGCTTTCAAATTAGATTTGAACATCAATTAAAGACTTATGAGGTACAATATTGATAGCCCATTGTCTATTCTTACTATATGTGGGACTTTAGAGAGAAAATTCATTAGAAATATATATGCACATACATAAACAAACACATACATGCATTCATTCTTACGACTGTGTGGCGTATTGATAAACAGGCACAGAGGAAATTTTGGAGACTAAAGACATCTTATCTGCTTAAAAGGTATAGACTGTGATAAAAAGAGAAGAACAAGGGATAAATCACAGAGGAAAAACTAAGGTAGCAAAACAGTCTCAGTGTTTTCTAAGTTCAGAAAATCAGTAGGCCTTCAGATGTCTTGTTTCTTTGGCTATTAGCTCATTTCCATTTCTTTTGTTTGCTTTGATCTATTTTGGGGGGTGTGGAACTTTTATTCCTTATCAAATCATTTGATAAGGAAAAGGTTAGTAATTATTTTTCCTAAGAGAACTCATATTTTACATTTTTTGGCATTCTTGTCAACCATATAATCATCTGGGTGATTTAACTTTTTAAAAGTTGCAAGTTATTTGTCTGTAAATGAATAAAACTCACTGCATTCTTTGCATCGTTAGGAATTTTAATGCATATTTATTATTACAATCTGTACTCCTGCATGCATTATTTAACTTCATTAGAGATAATGGGCAAATTGATACACAGGACACTGCCTTATATTCTACTCTGTCTGTATTCTGGCATTGTGGAAATATAATCAGTTTATAATCAGATAAGTATTATGGAATACATTGCCCTTTGTTTAAGATTTAGAGGTCCCATCCAGCTTCCTCCCTGCTCAGAAAGGCAGAAAAGCATATATAATGCTTTGTAAAAGAACTACTCAAACAGTACTATAATAGTGAAAATGTAGTAGTTTTATACTAGAAGAAATCATTAAAATATGTACACATTTTGAGTCTTGCCCTCAATTATATATATAAGATCATAGTTAACATTTAGAATTATTTATTAACCTTCAAAAAATTTACAGTATTTGAACTTTATTTGTCAAGTTCTACTTAAGAGAGACTGATGAGATTTAAAATTATGTTATTAATATGAATTTCTAATAATGACAATGCAAAAATAACAATAGGGATAAAATCAAAGTTAAAAAATACAACATTAAGTAGCATCTAGACTACTTGAGTTGTCAAAAAAATTAGTCTGAAAAAGAGGAAAGGACTATATCAGAATGTATATTCTTGAGACAGATCTCATATATCACGGGCTTTCATCAAACTTGTTCCAAGTCTGCAGGGCAGTGGTTGCAAATGTATGCCATTAAACCATATCCAGTTTATGCAAAAAAAGTATCTCAATATCTTTTATGGGCTACGCAAGCACTCTGCCAACTTCTCAACATGCCCATTCACAGAATAGACATTTAGGTTTTACAGCCATCTTATACATAATTTTTTTTATTGTTGGTTAGTAATTTATTGATATCATGTTGTCAAAAGCATAGTTTTCCATTGAGCTGTGAATTTTCTAAATGCTATATATTGCCAAAAGCTAACATTATCTTCTACTTCTAATTTTATTAGGGTCTTTTAAAATTATAACTAATTGTAAGGAATATAGCTCAGTGGAAAGAGTACACAGATCTTTGGGTTCAATTCTAACACTATATATAATGTGTAAAAAGGCTAAATGAATATATAATTATATTTTTGGTTTCTCTATCTAGATTAGATTCAAAATTATTTTAAAATTTTTCATATATACTAATTCAATATAATACAAGAAAGTCTTAGAAAGTATCTATGTGATCAACCAGAAGATCCTTATATTTCTTTCTGCATGTTTTATTCTAGCAATGTGAAGTCATTTCAATATAAACCATGAAGAAAAACCTAGAGATTAAAAGATTGTGACTAGATCCTCCCCAAAAGATATATGTGTATCACAATTCCTTCATCTAAATCTCAGAGAACATTGAAGAAGAGGACAAAGAAAAATTGTAAGTCAGAATACCAAGAAGTCTTCTGTGAACTTCTCTGCTCGACTGACTGCATAACCAAGACAAGAGCAAGATCATTATCAATGGGCACATAATTTTGTAGGGTCCCACCAATAGAGAAAGAACTACAGACAATAATGTACGCTGGGAAAAGGAGAATTAAAATTTCCAGGCATAAGCACCTCAAGTATTTTCCAATGCAGAATGGGCAATATTAAAAGCATATGACAACAAATTTGGACTAGTCAGGTTATATTAAATATATTTGTGCATACATATTCATATGTGTATATGTGTGTGTCTAAAAATAGTAAAGAAGGCTATAAACTTTAGAATGCTGAGCATATGAGAAGAGTTAGAGGGAGGAAAAGGAAGAGAGAAAACTATATAATTCTATTTCAATTAAAAACAACTTCAAATAAGTAATAAGTATTTTATCATTTTAAATATAGATGTCTAAAGTGAGATAACACTTTACAATTATTGAGTCAATAGCAAATACAAAAATACAAAACATTTATTTTGCTGCTCACATGTAGATTTTGCAGGTGTTCACAAAGTTGTCAATAAATAATGCTATTATTTGAATGTGAAATATACTCCATAGACTCATGTGTTTAAAAACTTGGTCTACAATGACAATGGTATGCATGAAGGTTGTGGAAACTGTAGAAGATAGAGCCTAACTGATGGAAAATGATAATTGAGGAGACCATTCAATATTATAGACCTGGCCACTCCCTGTCGATTTCTGCTTCCTGACTGGAGAAACAACCATGAAGTCATCAGATGCTTCATAACCTTGTCACCGTTCCTTCTCTGTTGCAATGGCTTGTATTCACTCACACTTTAAGTTCAAGTAAACCATTCATCCCTTAAGTCAAGTTTTAATAACTACTTGGTCACAAGACCCAGAAGAGTAACTAATATGAACAAAATGGAGCACAATTTTCAACCAAAAAAATTCAGTCTTGAGTATCAAGCATGCAAAAATACTGCCTGAGTTGTATCTTAAGGGGTTAAGTGCTTACCTCATGTTCAGTAACAGGGGTTCACATTGTAGGAAAAAGAACTTTCTCAAGTTACTCTCTGTCTTCCACACATGGGTCATATTATATGCACACTCCAAAACACACACACAAACATACACAGCAAATAAGTATATGCAAAAATTAAAACCTACAAAAATTAATAGACCACTTTAGATTACATCTGAATATTATCATATGTATGTACATATGACATGATTTCTTTGTTTTTGAACTGATTAAGTAAAATATAGAAATTATTTTAAAATTAACTAACTAACATTGTGAATATGAGGATATGATAAGACCTTGACAAGAATGAAATAAACCAATTGCCAATTTGTTATTTTAATTGTGTGTGTGTGTGTGTACATGCATACACATGAGTGCAGGTACCTGCTCAAGCCAGTGGTATGGGATCTTCATGATACTGAAGTTATAGGCGGTTGTGAGCTTCTCAATATAATTGTTTGAAAGTTAGCTCAGGTTCTCTGGAAGAGTAGGCCCCACTTCCAGCTGCTGATTCATTGCTCTGGCCTAAATAGCAGTAATTTCTAAAGAGCCTCTTCCTTTCTTTTCTTTTTTTTTTTTTCTGGTTAATTTTGTGGTTTTTTTTTAACATTTATTTATTATTTCAGGTTACATCTCCATCACAGTACACTCTTTCAAACCATCCTTGTCCTGCCCTCCCACCTTCTACCAATTATCCCTTCCATCCCACTCCTCTGGAGTTCAGTGTCCCTACATATTAGTCCCCCACCCCAGTTCAGCAGTCATATGAGGGCCAAGAGCCTCCTCATACACTGGGGGCCTACAAGGTAGCCCCGCTAGGGCAAAGTGTCTCATTGACAGGTAACAAAGTTTATGTTCTTGTTCCCTTTGGTGTATTGGCTATAGTATAGTTATCCTGTACTATATGGCTAAAATCCGATTATAAGTGCATAGACGCCATGTGCATCTTTCTGAGACTGGGTTAGCTCACTCAGGACAAGCTTCTCTAGTTCCATCCAATTGGCTGCAAATTGCATGATTTCGTTGTTTCTGATGGCTGAGTAGTATTCCATTGTGTAGATGTACCACAGTTTTTTTTTTTTGTTTGTTTGTTTTGTTTTGTTATCCATTCCTCTGTTGAGAGATACCTGGGTTGTTTCCAGTTTCTAGCCATTACAAATAAGGCTGCTATGAACATAGATCAGGAAACGTCCTTGTGGTTTGCTGAGGAATCATTTGATGTATACCAAGAAGTATGTGTTAGTCCAATGC